>VANL01000527.1:0-30657 GCA_006352455.1 Brachionus sp. 'Tiscar' | reverse complement strand
AATAAGAAATAGAAGAGGGCCCAAAACTGACCCTTGTGGAACTCCTAATTTAAGTGATACAGGTTTTGAATTTTCTTTACCAAGGCGAACTATTTAAAACGAACTGTTAAAAATCAATTTTTTATAAATAAAAATTGTATTGTATTCTTCAAAGAAAGTTAATTAAGAAAATATTTTTAATGAAAACCAAGAAAAGTTTCACTCTCGATTTGTTTTTCATTTAAATTTTTATTGAAAAATTTTATTGAAACATCGCAATCAAACTTTTATTTCTTTCCACCACTTTTACAGGATAATCGTATCCAGTATAATTAGAAGCAACTTTTTTTCCATCAACAAAAATGCTTATTGTTCCATTTTTCAGAGAAACGTCCACATGATGCCATTTACTAAGCTCTAATATACAGTTTTGAGGAGTTTTAACTTCAAAATTGCTATTGGGCAATATATCATTGTATGCATGAAAAGTAAGACTATTTTGGAGACCTGATAAGCTAAATAAAATATTATCCTTTTGATGTTGGTTACAGAAATCAAACAATCGCTGCCATGCCACATAAGCCTTTAATCTGACCCATGCTAAAATGGTAAATTCATTTCCAAAATAAATTCCACTTGGTGTTATGATATACCCATTATTGAAATTCAAAGATGAACTAGGATCGCCATGGCGATCTTTTGAATAATTTGTATTAACTGCACCATAGAGGTTCTTTGATAAAACTAAATCTTTAGCTTGCACATTTTCAATCGGCCAATAATTCACCAAATCAAAACTTTTTTTAAAAAATATTTGTAAGTTATTATTAAATTAGCAAAATAAAAATCCAATAAACACTTTTTTTTGTTGTTTTTTTCATATATGGATGAATTTGTTCTATTTTGAAAGTAATATTTGGAGTAAAATGAATAAAGAATACAAAGCTTTGAGTTGAATGAAACATATTGACAAGCATCATTTTAATTACAACAACCTAAGCATTTAAAAAGAGCTTTTGCCTCAAATGTTTTGATGAAGACATTTCGATTCAATGTTTGTCCCAAAATTAAACTTCTCTTTATAAAAATATTATTCACTTGATTAAATAAACTTAAATTAAATTTTTCAACATTAAACTCAAAACACATTCTCAGCTAGTTTGAAAACTATACCAAACATTTATTAGAATTTTCATTTTAAATCTGGAAATGAAAATTTAAAAAAGAAATTTTTAGCTTAATAAAAAGTATTGAAAAAAAAAACAAAATAAAATCTATGTTAAAATCTAAAAATTATGTTAGCTTAGTTTTAAGAAAATAAAAACTTAAATTTTTTAAATATCTGATAAATTGTTACAATATTTGAAAAAATGAATATAATAAAATTATGCGCCAGATCGCTAGTAAAAACAACCAGTGTTCCAGGCTTGACCAAATATTCTACTTTAATCTCAAAAAAAAAAGAGGAAAAAATTAAAAAAAAAATTCAATTTTATATTCAAAATGAACTGCCGGAAAATGAATTGGAAAATAAAGTTAGTGAATTAAAGAAATCAATAAGAAGTCAAGTTAGAAATTTTTCTTCATACAATATTCGAAAAAAAAATAAAAAATTTGCTTTTTTTTCAGGCAGAAATTGTTCGTAAATTGAAAAATAGTCCTTCTACTTCACAGCAAGAATTGATCAAAGCTGTTCAAATTTTAAGTGATCAGCAAGCTTTGTTCAGACAAAAAGTACTCCTTTTTTTTCAGAAAAAAAAACACAAAAAATTAATTTATTGATTTAAGATTGAAAAGTATCTGCATGAAGAAGAAAATCCGCATGTAGATACAAAAAAACTTGAACAATTACTAAAGGAAAGATTTTTCTATGACCAATCATTTACTTTATATGGCGGTGTATCCGGCCTTTATGACCTAGGACCACTTGGTTGTGCCCTCCAAAACAATCTTTTATCTGAATGGCAGAAGGATTTTGTTTTAAAGGAGAAAATTTTTCAAATTGATTGTTCAATTCTTACTCCCGAGCAAGTCTTTAAAGCTTCCGGTCACTTGAGCAAATTTTCGGACATTATGGTTCGGGATCTTGTGACCAATGAGTCTTACCGAGTTGATCACTTGCTTAAATTAGAAATTGAAAAAAAATTAAAAAAATCCAAAAATCAGACACTGATGCAAGTACTAGAAAAAATAGATAATTCAGATCTAATTGATTTGAATGAAATTGATAAGATCATTCAAAAATTTGAGATAAAATCTCCCAAAAATAATCAACTGTCTGCGGCAAGTCCATTCAATTTAATGTTTAAAACAGAAATTGGCTCTTATGGAAATATAGGCTACATGCGTCCTGAAACTGCTCAAGGTATTTTTATGAATTTTAAGCGCTTGTACGATTTCAACCAAAGAAAACTTCCATTTGCTGTTGCGCAAATTGGCAAGGCGTTTCGCAATGAAATCAGCCCTAAGAGTGGATTGATTAGACAAAGAGAATTTTTAATGGCCGAAATCGAACATTTTGTTGATCCAGTTGAAAAAAATTCTAACTATGAAAAATTTCACCTTGTTGAAGAGTTTTATGTAAATATTCTAGACGAACATAGTCAACTTAATTCAAAATTTACTCAAAAAATTCAACTTCGCGAGGCTATTAAAAGAGTTACTTTTTTTAAAATTAGTTAAAAAATAATAAATTTAAAATTTTTCATTTAAAGAAAATTATTAAAAGTGAATATACAGCATACTATATGGGAAAAATAAACGATTTTTGTATAAAAGTTGGAATAAATGAGGACAAAATTCGATTCAGACAGCATTTGTGTAATGAAATGGCTCATTACGCCAATGAGTGTTGGGACCTTGAATGCTTAACTTCATATGTAAGAATTTTAATTCGAGTTTTCACTGACTCTGTTCTTTAATTTAATTTAATGTTTCTTAACTTTTAACAAACATATCTGAAAATTAATTTGACTACTCAATAAAACAAATAATTTTTAAGAAAAAAGTAATCTAGGAATATTTAACATTAAAATATAAAAAGTGTTTTATTTAAAATTTTATCATATTATTAGTAGTAGTTGTAAAAATATCTGCAGAATAGATGTTTCTATCAATGTTATTTGCTTACGATGCTTTTTCAAATGCATTCAAAATTTTTTATATTTGAATTGAGTCTCCCCTTAAGCGAGGAATTTTAGAACTCATAATATTTAAGTATTTCAATCTGACTTCATAAGGCTTAGTTCTAGTATAATTTAATTAACCAGTTTTGTCGCTTTTATGTGTACTTTTTCTAGGATTTTAATGACTGTTTTTAAAGTGGACTCCTACAGCATACTTCAGATAAAGTCTCTCAAAGCTTTTTCTTTTCTCTTCCTTAGATTCATAGCTTTACATGGCATTGTGAAATTTTGTACAAAAAGCAAAAACAAAAATATCAAAAATGCCAAAGCATAAATTCTGAAAGAGCAAAAAAGCGTTCTGTAAATTGTAATAACGTTTTTACTCGACTTTAGTGGCATGTCACTATAGACGGGTTTTCATTTATAGTGACATGTCAATATAGAAAATTAATATCGAAAATTGCCTCTTCGAGATCTCCTGCTCAATCTAAACAAACTGCAAAATCTAGTTCAATTTCAAATCCCTACTCTGATTTTCTAGCAGGACTGGAGAAAAAGATATGCCTAAAATGTAGATGTTCTTATAAAGATTCAAAATTCTTGGATCTCTTGTGAAAAATGTGACAATTGAGTTTGTAGTGATTGTTGGCCAAAAAGCGTGAGACATAATGACAGTTTGTACTGTTCCAATTGTAAATAGAAAAATTGACTACAATTAAAACAAATATTGATATTGACTTAAATTTTTATGAATATTTTTTTTTATTGAATTATACAGCTACTCCTCAAATACCCAGTTAACTAACAGGTATGATTGCCATTAAAATCTATCTTCTCTCAAGCTCATTCTTTTGTCACAATACTTACGATAAGATAAATTTTAATAGAAATCACAACTGTTAATTAAATCGGTATTTGAGGGATTATTTAATATTAATAGATTTCCATTTATGAATCAAAATACAAAATACAAATTTTTCCCCTTTAAAGTGACATGTCACTATAGCAAATTGAAAACCTGTATTCATTATATAAAGTCGAGTAATTACGTTAATTACTTTTTGTACTAAAATTTTGAATTTTTCAGAATCAATTGGTGGTACAAATGATTTACCATGTGCTAAAATTAACATAACATGTTTTGCTTCTTCAGAATTTATGCTTTGGCATTTTTGATATTTTTGTTTTTGTTTTTTGTACAAAATTTCACAATTCCCATTTAAATTTGTTCAGGTTTAGATTTTTGATCAATTATCAATAGTTTATAATTTCGTCCCTTAGCATACTTTAGATACCCTTTCTGACTATTGAAGTAAGTAGAACCGGTTTATAGTTTGTAATGTCATCTTAATTCCTGAAATTTGAATTTTTTTGAGGCATCATATTTTGGGAGCCCACCCAGACTATGCAGTAAAGGTTTGAAATCCAAGTATAAAAAGAGATGTGAATGCATTATTCAAGGCATAAGAGAGGGAAACAAAAATACCTCTATGTATAAAAAATATGTCGTATGATATGAGATTGGCTAAATTGGGCTAAGTGAAAGAAGAGTGAGAGGGGACTTAATTGAAATGTAAAAATTAGTAAATGGATTGGAAAGAGTGAACCATCAGAGTTCAGAGAGAAAGCTCAAATTAGAAACGATTCTACTACTTCTACTACTACTTACCGTAATAAAACAAAAATATTTTAAAACTAGAAAGTCGAGAAGTAATTTTGGAATTTTCTAAAAAAATGTTTGATTTTTTTTTAAATATTATTTTATATGAAAATGAGTGATTCACTTAAATTTCTATTATCAAAAATTTGGAATCTTGAAAAATTATCAGGTCATGAAACATAATGGTAAATAAATTTTCAAAGGAAAAATTCGTAAATTAAGCGAAAAATGAAGTTAATATTTTAAAATTAAAATCTAGTTAATAAAATAACACTCAAATCGATTTTTATTTACTTATGATTTAATTTTAACCAAAAATCTTGAGCTTAAATCTATAAAGATTAGAAAAAAATTGGAATTATTTGAAGAAAAATTTTTTTTTTTCGTAATTAAAATTTAGCTTTTTTTTTTAATTTAAACCAAAAAATTTAGACACAATCATTCAGACGATCATTAATTTTTTTAATTTAATTTCGAACTGTTTTATTTTTTTGAATATTTTTTCAATTTTTTTTCACTTTTATCTCTTGTATATAGTTTCTTTGCCGTTTTAACTCTTTTAGTTTTCATTTATTTTTCAAAACTTCCTAAAATAAGCCTTTTTGGAAAATGTTTTAACCGATTAACTGAGTTACATTAAATACTCATCAATTAAATATAAGCTCTAATTTATTTTTCAAACTCATCAAGGGCTGGATTGAGTGTGCTGGAATCGCAGACAGGTCCGATTATGATCTTAAGAAACATTCTGAATTTTCGAGCTCAGATTTAAGAATTGATCGTATAAATAAAATACAAAATACTAAAGAACGTTTTTTTCCTCATGTTATTGAGCCTTCGTTTGGAATAGGAAGAATAATGTACACCTTATTAGAACATAATTTAAAGATCAGGCCTAACTCAACCAAACAGGTAATTTTAAATAACATGCTAATAATTTCTAATTATTTCGTTTTTTTTTGGCAGTTTTTTTCTTTGCCATATCAATTAGCTCCATATAAATGTAATATTTTACCTTTAAACGAATCAGATGAACAACTTAAGCCATTTGTCAGCATTATATGTAATATGAAAATTTTATCTTATTTTTATTATTATTTATCTCATTTTCTAGCGGATTTATTGACAGAAAATGGAATTTATCACAAAGTGGATGAAAATAGTGGGTCAATTGGAAGGCGTTATTGGAGGTCAGATGAATGTGGAATTCCTTATGTAATAACTGTTGATTATGACACTCTAAATGATAGAAAAGCAACTATCAGAGATCGTGACACCATTGAACAGATTCGAATAAAAGTATTTTCTTTATAAATACGAGTTGTTTACAAAATATTCTACTTATGCATTTTTAGATTGATGATATCCCAACAGTTCTTATGCATCTTGGAAAAGACAAAAAAACATGGCAAAAATACAAAAATTAACCTATTCTTATAAATTTCTAATAAAATCTTTAAATAAAAATTCAAATTCAGTAATTTTTTTTAATTACTAAAAATTATTGTTTGCCTAATTGATAGACACTTTTATTAATTAATGTAACGGATGTTCAAAAAAGAATGTTCAAAAGTTTGAGATGTAATATATGTTCCAATAGACAAAATTTAACCAAATTTTGTACCTAAAAATGACATGTGTCCTCTAATCTTTTGAAAGTTTATCTATTTAGTTGCTTATCTTTAAAAACGAAATAAACTGATTAAAATGAGCCCCTATTTGTTCAAAAGTTATGAGACATCCAAGTTTACCTTTTTTAATTTCTTCAAAAATATTAGGTATCCAAATACTTATTTTTATATTTGTGGAGAATAAGTCCAAATTTTTTGAAATTTTGAAAAAAATATTAGGCTAAGAATAAGCTTTAGATTAAGTATAAATTTTATATACAGTAAAGTACGGTTATAACGAAGTCGCTGGGGGAATATTATTCTTATGATGCTTGCTTTTGTTGTTATTATTGGTCCATCTATCTGTATACCATTTCCAACTTTTTCTCTGATCCATTCTGCGAGTGCTTTTTCGAGATCATCGTATTTTCCAGATTTGATTTTTTGACATTATGCGGCTGCTGCGTTCTCTTCGAATAATTTTAGAAACTCCTCTCTACGTTTGTAAATACCGCTCATTGTACCTACTGGAATTTTAAATTCCTCGCAGACTTCGGTCTGAGTTTTTTTTTGCTATCGATAAGCTTTATGTATTTCACTTTTTCATGCAACGTAAAAACCTTACGTTTAGTTGGTTTTGTTTTTTCATGTAAAGGTTTTGTTTTTTCTAACATTTTTTTAATATAATATTTTTCCTGTTTTTTTTTATTTTATAAAGGTAAATGTGTGATTTTTCAAAATATTAATTGATCATTAAGTAGGGATTAGTTTTAAGATTTCGGTATTCAAGAAAATTCATACTTATTTGCTGATTTCTATTATTAAAAATTAAGAAACCAATATTTCTCAAATGTATTTTTTAATATTTTCGTTATAAGCGAATAGAATTTCATTGAAAATTATCAAAAAATGCTTCGTTATAACCGAATTTTCGCTATAAGCGTACTTCGTTATAACCGTAAGAAAATGTATTAAAAGTATTATTGTTCTGAACAACAGTGTTTTATTTTTCGTTATATCCGTGTTCGTTATAACCGTACTTTACTGTAAAGGAAAAATTTTTGCTTTTTTTGTTCTAGAAATTCACAATACCTGTTACTCTGGGTGAGCCTCAATTTTTTGAAGTCTCACATCAACTGATTTTAATTAAAAAATTCATTATTTTGATTTTATGAGTATTGTGAATTTCTAAAATATTTTATTTATTTTTTTTATTTATTTGTTTTCTGTACCGAGCAAGAGCTCCTTCAGAATAAAGTAAAAAAAAAAATAATCGTTAAAAAATCAATTGAATTTCAATCGATACGATGGCAACAGCAATAATTCAAGATAACACAGTATCGTCATCAAGTGAAAAGATAACACTCGAGAAAACACTTGCAGATTGGACAGCCGCTGCACAATGGTTACAAAGAAAACAACCGGTCATAAAACATAAAATAAACAATGACCTAAAATTATATTTTGTCGGCAATAAAATAATCAACAAATCGATCAAACATATGTTGACAACTAGATGACTGTTCACCTTAATTGTTATAGGGATGAATTCTAGGATTACAAAAAAGCACGAACCTTTACTATATGTCACAGTGCCCGATTTTGTCGATTTCAAGAACGGAAAATGTTCATCTAGATGGTACATCAAGAATAACATTTGCAAGCACTTGATTGGTATATCAAAAATTCTAAATATTTCTGGATGTGAAATACCATTATCAGCGAAAAATATTCCTATCGGCGAAAAAAGAAAACCTGGAAAAACCTGCAAAGGCAAAACAAGCCTTGAAAGTTCAGTAATTATTTTTGGTTTGATTTGTATTATTATTGGTAATAAAAACTATTATTTTGGTTGAAATAAATATTTTTTTGGTTTAAAATAATTAATAAATTTGGTGAAAAAATAATATTTTTTTTTGGTGAAATAAAATTGTTCTGGTGATAAATATATTTATTTGGTTCATTTTATATTATTTTTTTGGTGATTTATTTTGGTGAAGTATTTAATAATTATTTGGTGAAGTAGAAATTTAGTGCCAAAAAAGTGAAGCTCAACTTATTTTTATTAAAAAGTGGAGTTGAGTACAAGCGCAAACTTAAGTACGTTATTATTGATGAACTAGTGAATTTTAACACATATTATGAAAATTTTTCTTGTATATTAGATTTTTCATTTCATTTATGCAAATTGACACTTAATTAATGATGAAAAATAAATAATAATACATTTTGCAGAACAAGTTTTAGACTTATGGAAAAAAGTTATTTCAATTTAAAATTTTTGTTCCTATTTTTTTGATCCAAAATTCACAATGCCGTGGAATTGCTTATTGTTGAGTATTTAAAAATAAGTCACTATTGAGTATATTCCTTATTTAGAAATTTATTTTCTACTTTATTTGAAAAAGTAAAGATTATTATTTTAATTAAAAGAATGATTTTTTCCAAAATAACAAAATTCAATCATTAATCAAGAAAAATAGATCTAATTACTTAAGATAATTAATAATTTACTTAAATTAAACTTTAAAAAAAGTGTTGATAATTTTTTTTAGCTCATCCATTTCATTTACCTTGGTTCATAAATTTTGAATGCAATTGAGATCTGGAATGTTCGCAGGCAAAAACAGTTTGAGTGTTTTGAGTAAGATAAGACTTCATTATTCTCTCAATACATCTGTTGATGGAAGTAACTTACATGTATTAAAAAAAATTCCTATTCACTGATAAAAGACCAAATTTCATTAGAACAACATCCTTGTTTAATAATGCAATCATACTTATCTAGCGGCATCCTTCTTATCTTAATACGATTTTTTCTATTATCTACTTCAATATTCATTTCGGTACTGAAAATTGAAAATAAATTTGAAATTTCCATTTTAATTGAAATGGCTAATTAAAGGCTAATTGAAATTTCCATTTAGCCTTGTTCCATGATTTCATATTAAGATTAACACTCAAAAACCGTAGGGGTTTTCGACCCATTGTGTATGTTCATAAAAATAAGATTTTGCAACAAAATTTTAATTTTTTTATTATTTATTGATTTTAGAATTTTTATTGAAAAAAATTTTTCAATAATCATTTAAATTTATTTAACTAAAAACAAAGAAAAGATGAAGTATAAAGAGCCGAAATTTTGAGTCTCAATCTTGGTTTGCGAACATATTTCCATTGTGTTCCATAAGTGGGTGCCAAACAACGCATTTTTTTGAGCATTTCAGCTCGAAAAAAGAAGAAAAATTTTTCCATTTCTTAACTTTTTCACAATTTAAAATAAATAAATAATTAAATTACAAAGTAAATGAATTGTCATTTAATCCAGATTTTATTTTAACTAAAAAAATAAAGAATTTAGCTGAAAAAAAACAAGAACTTCCCTATTAAATTACACGAATTACGGTTAGCTCATTTAACTAAATTAACTTAACTTATTTATCTGATTGGTATAAAATTCTAAATGATCAAATATTAACAAAAATAAATTGATGGATTTTATTTCTTATTGATCAATTTATGTTAACTTTCTAATAATCTTTAAAATTTAATTTAAAAATATTAAAGAAAAAAACTATGATTATATTTTTTCATGAAAAAAATTTTTTTTTTACGTAACCAAGTTCGAAATAAAAAAATTTAGAAATTAAACTTTAAGCTACTTATTAAAGCAGTCAATAATTTCTAAAATTTATAGTCTGAAGAGAAACTAAAAACTTTGAAAATTATAATAAAGTTTTGAAATTAAAAAAAAAAAAACACAAAAAAGAAAAACTAAGCGAAATTTTCTATTCAGAAAAAATTCATTTCTAAGTAACACAAAATTTTCAATTGTGCAGAAAAAAATCAAACAATGCAAAGATTCGGCCCTTTGAGTCAAATAGCGAACATAGTGGACAATCTCTATTTGAGCAGCTATTTGGGAGTAAACGAGTTTAATATAAAAAAATATGGCATCACATGTGTCATTTCTGTGTGCAAAGAAACACCCAGTATAAACATCGAGAATGTCGAATCAGTCAAGATAAACGTGCTTGACTTACCCAGTGAATCTTTGTACGAGTATTTTGACTCTTTGGCCGACAAAATACAGCAAGTAATAGTTGGTAAAAAAGGCTCGTGCTTGGTGCACTGTGCAGCGGGAATAAGTCGATCAACATCAATTATTTTGGCTTACTTGATGAAATATCTTAAGATGAGTTTACGAGATGCGCACACTTTGACCAAATCAAAGAGACCATTTATCCGACCCAATGTTGGATTTTGGAAACAATTGATTGCCTATGAGAAAAAGCTTTTTAACAAAAACTCAGTTAAAATTGTTCAATCCGGTATTGGTGATATTCCGGATATTTATGAAAACGAAGTTAAAAACATGATGTGGGGCAAAAACAGTCCTGAACATAGACATGCGACACCATCGGTTCCAGAACCTCATTTTGCTAATAGAAATAATCCAAAGATTGATACTAGCTCTACTTATACGACAACTTATCGAGCAAGTTTCCAGAACTTTACCAGATAGAATATTGGAGGAATTTTTTTAATCTATTAGGCTTTAAAAATTTTGTTTTATTTTCAACTTTGCCAAGGTTTAGTTATTATTAAATACCAAAAAAAAATTATCTAAAAATGTTTATTTTTACTCAAAGTGTAAATAAATAACTTTATTTTAGGCTTTTGATTTGAGAGACAAGATGATTTTTTTTTTAAAGTTATCAATTTAAATGTAAGATAGAAAAATATTCGTATAATTTAAAAAAAAATTTTTGTTTGTTTTTAAAATTTTTAAATTAATTTTTCCAAATCTTAAAAATAAAAAAAAAAAAACTTTTTGTGTCTGATCTTGATCTAATCAAGGTAAAATTAAAATTTCAAAAACAAACATTCGAATAAAGTTGTTATTAAAATAGCAATGTTTATAAATTCTTTTTAGTTTCTAGCAAATAAACATTTTAATTTTGTCTGACTGATTTTTAGGCATTAAAAATTATAATCATGAACCATTTTTAAATTGAACGTGCAATTAGTCTTTTCAAGACTTATTTTATTTTAAAAATAGGCCAGAATATTGAAATATTTTGTTTTATCTGCAAAATTAAATTTTAAAAAACTTTTACATCACTTTTATTAAAACACTCTAGGCTTTTTGATTATATTTTTAAAAGAAAACAAACAAAAAATTATTTTTTAATTTAAATTATACAGTATATTGCAAAAGTTTAGAAATTAGTTATTTTATTTATCTAAATTTTTTTATAAATTTTGAATTTTACAAATATTAGAGTGCAAAAGAAAAAAATAAAAGCATTAATTTGATAATTTGACAATTTGATATATCAGACTCGGCATAAAAATATAGTTATCTTTTAAAAATTTATAATCAAAATTATAATGTCTCATAACACTATCAAAAAATTTTTAATTTGGCAAAAAATGGGTAATGTATTTTGGATCAACTAATCAAGAGAAATCCATCTTTCAAATGTTGCAAGATTCTTGAATTAACTTCAAGACTGGAAACCTTTTATATTAAGAAAAAGGATTCCTCCTCTAACTGAAGCTCAAAAAAGCTACTGGTCTATTTTGTCATCCCTGTAATTCCATTTATCAAAGAACACCATTCAGATGGAGAATACAAAACTGCGCGATAGAAAAAATTCTTGTATGACTTAAGTTAGTTGATTATATATTTGTACAAGATACAATTATTAAATGACAATGTCAGGTTTCATTGAAAATATTGGAAAAAAAAGTAAATTAACCTATCCAGGTGCTGTCTAAAGCTTTTTTCTTTAATTAAATTATTTTAAATTAAATGGATTAAAGGTGTTTATAAGTTCTTAACTAACGGGTGATGCATAATTAGTTACACAAAATTCAAACCCTTATTACTTAGCAATGGTAAAAGCCATATAAAAAAAAAATAAATTTTTTAATTAATCCTTATTTTATCATCTGTTGAAAATTATTTTTTCTATAGAGACATCACACCCTTGTCAGCTATAGATCTCAAATTTGTCTTAACAAAAATTTTTTTAAGCATTCTGATTCAAAACGTTGAATCAATTGAGGTTCTGTTTTTGCTTCCCAACCTACTTCACAGACATACTGTGCCAAGATCTCCCAAAAGTCCTTGGTCAATTGGTCTTGCCTGTGGAACATTTAGAGGATAAATGTCTTTTGGTACATAATAAACCATTTAAACCATCGAAGAAATCGTCTCAGCAGATCACATTTCGCTCTCAGAAATTGCTATCCACTAATTTTTTTAAAAATTTTTCATTGTTTTCTGTATAATACCCAGCATTTCCTGACATCTCATTTCCAAAAAAAAATTTCATACCAAAATTTATTTATTAATTTATCATATTAATTGATATTTATCTTTTTTGATAATATGCATTTAGCTTTTTTTTATTTTTTTTCATTAAATGGACCACATTTGTATTAAGTAAAATTTAAATACCTAAATTTAATGCACAGGTTAATTCGCTCGAGTTTTTAATTAATTTAATTAAAAATTAAAATCATAAAATCAATTGAATTTAAAATTTTTTTATTTATTAATATTTTAAACAGAAAATATGGCTGTGCAAAATTTGCATTAACATAAATATTCTGATAATATAAGCACGAAATCGATATTTTCTATTAACAAATTTAGAAAAAAAATTTTTTGAATACAAAATAAAATGATTCCATTCAATTTGATTTTTATTCTTACTTTTGGCACTTTAGCATCAACTAGACCATGCTCAAGAGCTCAAAGCAAATTTGTTCGCGAGTATTTTGCTCGTTCATTGCTACCTGTTTACCAAAAATATTCTCAGCCAATTCCGGAGTCATGTCCATTCTCGCCCATTCGAGACATCTATCATTTTCACGAGAACAACAAAACAAAACTAGACATATACAGATGGAAATGTGAGCTATGCGGCAAATTGTTCGCCAAAGAGTCTGATTTAGACAAACATTTCGATAACCGACACAACAATACTTTGCAAACAGTAATAATCTTTTTTTTTTTTAAATAATTTTAAAAGTAATTTAAGGGTAAAAATTCAATATGTTTGGCAAATTATTGTCGAATCTTTAGATGTGATGCTTTAAACAAACCAAGTGTTCAGCATAATCAATGCCATGAGTCTACTATGAATATACTAAGAAATAAATGCAAAGAACACATTGATTTATGTGTGCCGAAAAGCGCCTCCTTAAGCATTCAAAACAAATTAACTAGTAATAGAAATTTAATTATTTGAAAATTTAATTTATTTTAGTTGATAAACTTTTAATTAAAAAGTTGATTTGAGAGACAAATTATGTTCGTTTTTAACATGCTCTAGAGTGGTGGAATCGCCTGATTTTATGGTTTGGGCCAGTCTATATTTCTTTTAACAAGTGTCTTTAATTTTGTCTTTTTAAGCAAAGTGGTACAAGTTTTTTACAGGTTTTTGCCATTGTATTTGTTATTGTGTTGTCTATTATTGCGTATGTTGTTATCAATTACACTGATCTCATGTAAATTTGAATATTTGATTTTTGTTTTTATTAATTTTTTTTTTAGATTTGATGAAAACGAAATGGCCAGCTTGAACGAAAAAATTCAGAATTATGAAACAATGAAGCAACAAGCTAGCAAGAACAAAATCCGGTTTGATGAAGACCTAAACGAAAAATTTTATGCAACAGAAAATTTAAGACACAGAAAAGTCGATGAGAATTCAAGTCATTTAAAATGAGTGTGTAAAAAAATTGATTTTTTAAATAAAATTTATATCACGGTTAAATTAAAAAAAAAAAACAAACTTCTTTTTATTTCAAAATAATTCTAACTACGCCAAAATTGTGATCATATGATAATTATTGTTGTGTCAATAATTTAAAAATTAATTAAATTTTAATTTCAGAAAAAATTAAATAACGGATAAAAGTCTGTGTAAAAAGTTAAAATCAAATTTTTCATTTCTTTGATTTTAAATTTTATTTTAAATAAAAA
Source organism: Brachionus sp. 'Tiscar' (assembly GCA_006352455.1). NCBI lineage: Eukaryota > Metazoa > Rotifera > Eurotatoria > Ploima > Brachionidae > Brachionus > Brachionus sp. 'Tiscar'. The sequence continues at coordinate 16,281 of VANL01000527.1, read as the reverse complement.
AAAAAAACATTTGTTTTCCGAAGGTAAAAGTCTTCCCAACATGCATAGTGATCATTATCTGGTATACTAGAAAATACTTCAAGGGTCTATTGCGTTATGTGATCACTGGTTCACATAAAAGGTGAACCAAAAATATGTGTAAATTATTTCGAAAATCAAAATTTATTTTTTAATTTTTTTGAATTATAGGTGAGCCAAAAAAAAAATAAGTGAGCCAAAAAAAAATTTTTTTATTGATTCTTATGCTTGACAGTAATGTGTCTCTTGAGACCATTTTTTTCAAAATAATTTCCACAAAAATCACATTTTATAGGATCTTTTTTGTTATTTAAAGTCATTTTTACAATTTCTTCTGTAGATGAAGAAAATTTATTCTCATAAGTTTTTTTTTCAATAGTTAAACTAGTCCTGACTCGCTAAGCTTTACAAATTCTTTATATTCGTGACTCTCTTTTATTGATTTAAGCTTATCGCTCATTGTTTAAAATATCTTTTTGATAAAGTTTTTAAAATTTAAAAAAGCGTTTGATTTTCTTAAATTATTATTTCAAGCATTTTATTGTAATTTTAATATTTTTAGTGCGAAAGTTTTGCCATTTTTTTTTAAATAAGATGACTATTTATTAAAGCTAAAAATTTGAAAAATCAAATTTTTATTTACTTTGTCATAATTTTTTTGGTAAGTATCATTTTAGGTGAACACAATTTAATTTAGGTGATCATTTTGAAAATAATTTTAATTATTTAGTACACATATTTTTGGTTCACCTAAAAAGTGAACCAGTGATCACATAACGCAATAGACCCTACTTCAAATTGGCTAATAATTCTTGATGACTGTAAAACAGCTGATGATGTTCTCGGATTCAAAAAATATGAATAGAAAAAATGTATGTCCGATGGGTTAAGATTGCAGGAAGAGGGAAATATTACAAGCAAAGTTTGATAGGATCCGTGAAAGACTAATGTCCTTATGTCTAATACAGTACGTTGCAAAAGTTTAGAAATTAATTATTTTATTTATCTAAATTTTTTTATATTTATTTTATTTATTTATTTCAATGAACGCCTTAAAGGCGATGTAAAAAAAAATAATAATTTAAGAGAAAGTTTAAGTCTTTTCCAAAAAAAATTTTAAAAATTATTATTCATTGTCTTCTCTCTTATATATTATTATGTTTATTTTTATTTTAAATAATATTCCAATAAGGATCAAACAATTAAAATCCAACAGCGATGGAGACTTTTATATATTTTGAATTTTACAAATATTAGAGTGCAAAAGAAAAAAAATAAAAGCATTAAGTTGAAAATTTTTTTTTTCTCTTCAATTTGATATATCACACTCGGCATAAAATTATAGTTATCTTTTAAAAATTTATAATCAAAAAACTTTCTCTAAAAATTAAAAAATAAAAGTCGCTGCAAAAATTTTGTTTAACTAAAAAAAATTATTTTCGTATTTATTAATGTTTATTGAAAGAAATAAATCAAGTCTAAAAAAATAGCCATACATGTTAAAAAGCTTAAAAATAAATTGGAAAATTTAGTGACCATCTAAACCATGTTTTTTGTAACAAGCGAGAACATCTTGGACGTCTTCTTTAGAACCTATAAAAAATGGCACCCGTTGATGAATATCAGTTGGAATAACATCGAGAACACGTTGCTTGCCAGTAGTAGCCATGCCTCCAGCTTTCTCTATGATATAAGCCATAGGATTACATTCGTACATGAGTCTTAGTTTGCCATTTGGCGAATCTGATGTTGCTGGATACAAAAATATGCCACCATAGACAAGAGTTCGATGAAGATCGGCCACCATTGAGCCGACATAACGGCCGCCGTACGGCTTTCCTGATTTTGGATTTTTTTTATCATTAATATATTCCTTGACAGCCTCATCCCATTTGGCTGTATAGCCTTCATTAATTGAGTATATATTGCCTCTTGGCTTTATTTTCATGTCCGGATCGGTGAGAATAAACTCACCAATAGCAGGATCGAGCATGAATCCATTTACGCCTGAATCTGTCGCCAAGACTATCATGCACGCACTACCGTACAATGCGTAGCCTGAACACACCATTTTACTTCCCGGTTGAAGAGCATCGCTTAATTTCGGATCGCCACTGTCTGACTCTCGTTTCCATATTCCAAATATGCTTCCGATTGAGACCAAACAGTCAATATTTGACGATCCATCCAACGGATCAAAGCAGACAATATATTTGCCTTGTTTGTGTTTATCAATCACAATAACATTTTCGTCCTCTTCTGAAGCTAGAATGCAAGTTGTATAGGACGATCTGAGCATGTTGATAAATAATTCATCTGAAAGAACGTCAAGTTTTTTTTGATCATCGCCTGTTGAGTTAGTGTTGCCGGCCAATCCGAACAACTTGGATATGCCAGCCTTGCGTACTGCCGATTGAATGGCTTTTACGGCAGTTAGAATGGCGTTTAAGCACTGAGTCAGCTCACCAGTGGCATCTTTGTGTTTACGTTGCTCTTTGAGAAAAAACCTGGTCAAGGTCAAGCAATTTGTGTTCATTCCATATTTTTCCATTTTGACTAAATTTATTTTTCTTTAGTCTCTAGAAGCGTACAAGTTCTATTTAAATAGCATTTTAATGGGGTGTGTGTGCGCTCTAGAGCCTTTAAATGAATGCAGATTTGAAGCGATGAAAATAAATATACTCAAAATTATGCGAGTATTATAATATTTGTGGCGTGTACTTTGATTTTTGAATAAATACACCTTAAAAATTGCTGTATAAGCCCCTAGAATGCACTTTTTTTTAATTTCTAGATAAATTTTTACTAAAAAACATGCTTAGCACTGTTAGTCTATGAAAATAATCTTATTATTATTTAATCTTTGAATATACTTAACATGCACAATTAAGAATAAAAAAAATTGAAAATTTAATTTTTTTATTTTTTATTTAAAAATTAAAAAAAATCTAATTAAATTTATCTTTGAGAAATTGGGACTTATAAGAACGAAATTGTCTGAAATTGGTTTCGAAAAAAATATTTTTGTCATAAAAATTTTGAAATTTTAAATCTAAATTTTTTTTTTTTTAATTTTAAAAAATTAGAAAATAAAAGACAACAATTACTTACCTCTTTTCATATTATTATTTTTGATTATTTTATAATTTTTGAATATAAATTTTTTTTTTTTTATTCAATTTTAAAAATTTTTTATATATTTTTATTTTTACAAAAAAGCATTCAAGTTTTAAGCGAATTTTAGTATCTTCCTTTATTTGTGTTCATAGTGTTTCTAAGACCGGGTGGTGGCTTCGGCTTATTTAAAGTATTTTTGCATTTTGGAATATGCCGTTCAGCTACGGTTTGGTTAAATTTTCTCATGCAATGTGGACATTGAATGTAGTCTGGATTAGTGCTGGGAGGTGGTGGCGGAAGGCTGGCAATATTGCCGCCTTCTTTTTCGATTTTTCCTGCCATTTTTGCATATCGAATCGCAGCTATAAATTCTTCATGCTTTGATCTCCAATTATTAGGTTTTGTCTAGAATAAATTTTTAATTAAAATTACTTAATTGAATAAAATAAATTAACAATACTTTTGGCTCCGGTTTTTTCTTTCGAGCAAAACCTTCTGCTTCTGTTCCTTGAACTCTCTGTTTGGTCATGTCGAACACTTTTCTTTTTTTTTGTCCAGTACACGCATTTATATGCACTTGTATACGATCAGAAGCAAAACTTCGTCCACAGTTTCGACATGGTACTAGACTTAATGGCTTGTCATCAATTATTGGCTGATTTGAACCCTTTCCAACTGGTAGAGAATCAATTGAATTGTTTGATGGAGGTAAGTTGGTTCTTGGTTTTAAAGCCGGAGGCTTTTGTCTAACACTTGTCTCTTCAGCTCTGTAATCATCAGTTTCCACTGTTTTTCCTCCGACTTTTTTTGCCGCATTTCCTGGTTTACAGCTTCTTTGATGCACTGGCAATCGTTCTGGTTGAAATTTACGTCCACAATTTTCACACTCAATCAATTGAAGCTTAGACGCTTGCCATGCTGCCTCATTCATTTGATCCAAATCATAATTACCACCACTAGAGATATTCATTTCAGCTAGTTAAAAAAATATTTCACCTTTAATTTTAAGTCAAAAAATTTTTTTTAAAAAGAAAATTGCTGGACAATAAAATTATTCTTTTTAAATTTAAATTTTTAACAAAGTTATATAATTATCTTCAGACTGACTGATGGAATGTGGAATATAAGTTGAAAATTTTAAGGAAAATTTTGGAAGTACCTTAAATCAAAATTTAATAAAATAAAATATATATAATAAATATATATATCTTTTTTACCTAAAATAATTTTTCTGATTTAAAAAAAAAACGAAAAAAAATAAAACACAAATAAAATTTAAATTGATTATTGACTTTGTTTTCCTTAAAAAATGAAAATAAATTTTTTTTTTAGGTTAAAAAAGATGCAACAAAGTATGTAGCACATAGTTGCAGTATTTTTTAAAATGTATTTTATTATTGAAAATCACATTACCATTAATGTATAGAATAGAAAGATGTTGAATTTTGAATTTTTGAGAATCATGCCACATCGAAAAGGAGCCATTTTTTTTTTTAAAAAACTATTCAAAGAAACAAAAAAGTATCATATGCCTTATTTTTATTAAACATAAATTTATTAATTACTTTAAAAATTATTTAAACTGTTTTAATGTTCAATTTTCAATAAATTTTTTTCTTACAGCGGTTTTTGTTAGATTGAAACGTTATATTCAAATAATTTTAATTTTATTTCTCAGAGAAAATGCTATAATTCAAATTATTTTGAAAAAATATTTAACCGCCTCAAAAATTTTAAATATTACTAAATTTTGATTTTACCTTAGAAAGAATGTCATTTTAACATATCAAATATATGGTAAATATACTGTTTTTAATATAGAAAAAAAAAGAAGCTTTTCTGTTTTTTTAGACCTTTTGATTGAAAATTTTTTAAAAATGGAAAATTTAAATGTGGATTTTTTTTCCAAGGTTTGTGAATTTTTAATAAAAATTTTAATATAACTTTGAATGTGTACTTGCATTTTCAAATTTCATGCAAAACTTCAGATACAAATATTTGTGAAACAACTGTTTTTTTTTCTAGACGTCTGCAAAATCTGTGCAAATTAATCGCATTTTATTTTCATTACTATTAAATAGAGTGATTTTTTGCAAACTTTCACAGAGCACTTTTTTTTGTTTCATCTTTAGAACCAAAGTAAAAAATTTTTTTTTGTATCGAAAGTTTTGTATGAAATATTAGAAAAATTATTTTTTTTTAAAAAAACTTAAAAAAAAAATAATAAATAACTTGAAATTTAAAAGTTATCATTGAGTTTATGTCAAAATGACATCACCGATGCTAAAAAAGTTGAGTTCTTCTAGTGTTAATCAAATTCCATTTTCCCTATTTTAAACACTGACAGGTGAAATTTTTTTTCGACAAAAAAAAAATTAAATAAACTTCAATAACAGTTAAATTAAAAATATTATAAATCATTTACCCGGTTTGACCGGAACTGGTCGTCTTAAATTTCTTGGCAATTTATCATTTTCAATTTTCCATTTTTCTAAACATTGAGGTTCGTGGATAGCAATTGATTTAGTGCCATATTTTCTGCCACAAATGTAACAAATAACATAAACAGGCTCTTTGGATATTGGTGTCTGTTGATTTGAATAAGTAGAATTGGTTGATTGGGACATTGTTTGTCCGGACTTTGGTTTGCATGATCGTTGATGAACAGGCAATCGGTCGGGTGCAAATTTTCGACCACAATTTTCACACGGAATCAATTGAGCCTTGGACGCTTCCCATGCCAACTCATTCATTTCTTCTCTGGTCATTGGCTTTGAGCCTATTTCAGGCTTGACTGGTCGTGGCCGTCGCATCTGTTTAGGTAATTTATTATTCTCAATCTCCCATTTTTTCATACACTGAGGCTCGTGAATTCTAAAATTTAATTATTTAAAATTTTGTTAAATATAAAGGCAATTTTTACGCTATTGATTGAGTACCAAACTCGCGTCCACAGATATAGCATACAACTGTTTTGGGTTTAACAGGTTCGGGTTCATTTGGAGTCTTGCTATACTTGCCACTTGAATATCCACTTGAGTTTCCATCTGTTTCTTGATTCTTAGTGCCTGTTGATCGCTGTGGAATCTTAGAACCAGCTGATTTACAGCTGCGTTCGTGTACATCAATTCGATCAGATGCAAATGTGCGTCCACATTTTGGACATGGAATCAGCTGAGACTGTGCTGCTTCGTAAGCTGCCTGGTTAAATCTATCTCTATCATTTGTTCCATCGCTGTTTATGCTGGGCAAAATAGTCGGTTTTTGCGGTGGACTGCGCTGTTTAGAACGCGGAAGCTTTGAGTTTTCTACTTCCCATTTCTTTTTTTTTAATTAAAAATAAATAAATAAAATAAAAAACAAAGCAAAATTTAGATTTTTTATTGCTTTACTTTTAGACATTGAGGTTCGTGAATCGCTATTGAGGATAGTCCGAATTCACGACCACATATGTAGCAAACTACGCCTTTAGGAGGCATACAAAATTTTAAAGATGTCAAAAATAAAGAACTTTTGTTTTAATTAAAAATTTGATATTTGAGATTAAAAAAAAAAAAAGAAGTAACTATGGAAATTTTTATTATTCAATAACAAAAACAAAACTTATAGAATGTGTTGAGACAAAAAAGTGCTGTGCGAAACCATTCGTAAGACAGAAAGCTCAAGCTTTTATTATTCTCAAAAATAAATAAGAGATAATTATGTTATTAAATATTCATTAATTTATTGTCGCAAAAAAACTGAACGGCAGGTTACTAAGCGACATTTATTTGCCACAGTTTGACTATTATATTCTTTTTTTGATCATTTTTACTTGCCAATTCAATTTATGTTTTTATAAATAAACTCTTATTGTTTTGTTTTCTAATTCAAATAATTTATTTGTTAGCTAAGCATTTTAAAATATAATTACATCAAGTATTTAACTTAAATTTAATTAAATTTTCTAAAGTTTCATTAACAAAAATAAACTCCCAATTAATAATAGTCTTAGTCACACTTTTTCGTAATAAATTTTATTTAAATACAATTTAAATTAATTTATATTTTAATTTAAGAAAAAAATTCTTACAAAACTCGTATATAATTTTTTAAAAAGCCTCGATTAATAGAACGCATAAAAGTATAAATTTATTTACTCATTGCATAATTAATGGTATTTTAGCTTAAAAAAAGCAAGTTAAATGCTCAAATCAGTTATTGAAAGTTTCCTTAAGAGCCTTGATAGTTTATTGTTATTATTTCTATTATTGGGTCTTGTTAACCTGAATATCAACAATATTAAATCGAATATTTGTGATTTTCAATATTAGTTTAATAATTGATTGATTGATTTAGATTTACTTCATATTTTATTTTAAAAATAATTTAGGTAAAGTTTTTCAAAAACAGTTCCGAATGACAGAGCTTTCTTTTTAGCCCACATGGTTACAATATGATTAAAATATGTATTAATTATATGAATAAAATTAGAGTAAAAAAATTCATATTTATATTGTTTTTTTTTTAAATCTTGTTCGCTCATTGTGTAGCATATGGGGGAGCTCATCTTAATGAAAGGGGTTAAAACATGCGCCCCGTACTACAAACATTCGTAAGATTTTCTCTTAGATTTATATTGAATATACATATACATTGTTAAATTGAATTTCTGTTAAGAGTTTGGTGTGTTTATGATTGAATCAAAGGCTGTTTTGTACTATAAAATAATTATATAGGAGCCTTGAAGCACAAAGTTCTGGATCTCGAGAGCTATTAATTCGTGGCTTTGTCTGGTGGTGATAAATTTTGAATAAAGCTTGTTAACACGATGATTCTCAAGACTCGATTTTTCATTTTTTGCATTTCGGCTTTTATCTTCTGAGTACCTGATTGTAGTAATATAAAACAATAGTCGAATAGTAATCTTATGAGGGACATAAATAACTAATTCTGTTGATTTTAAAAGAGAATCCCGATTAAAAACTTTTAATTTTTCTGATTAAATTTTTATTTTGGAAATTTGTTTTGAATAGATAATTTTCAAATGTTCTTTGTAATTGATTTTGAAATCTAATTTAATTCCAAAAAATTTTGATTTGGGTCAAGAGGAATATGTGAATTCCCAATTTTTATTTTCATTCAATATGTTTTCTCATAATTATTTCGAAGACCAACTTTGGTAAATGTTGTGTAGCAAGTAAGTTTTCTTTTCGTTTATTTTAAATCCCCATTTATTGCAGTACTCGATGATTCTATTCACTGCTTTTTGAAGAATTATTTGAATTTCTCTTTTAATCAAATACAGAGGTCGTCTGCGAATAAGAATATTTTAACATCAGAAGAAAAACTATTAGATATATCGCAAAAAAACAGAATAAAAATAGTAGGGGTGGACAACTTCACTGAGGTATTCCTAATTTAATAAATTTATTTTTTGATGTTTGATTATTGTAGCAAACTCTAAAAGAGCGGTTTGTGAGAAATTTTTTAATCCATCGGAGAAATACTGTATGAAGATTGTTTACTTTTAATTTGCAATTAAACCATTGTGTGATTTTTTGTCAAAGGCTTTTTCGATATCGAAGAAGATAGCTCCAGTTAGTTGCTTGAGGTTGAATCCATCTGTTATTGATTGTTTTAATCTCAATATGTGATCAATTTTACAATTTAACAATCGATCCATTTGGCGTTCGGAGTAGGGAGATAGACCTGTAAGAGTCTTAACTATCTGGAATTTAATTTTGTTTAAGAATCATGATAATTTTGGATTTTTTCCAAATTGTAGATATGTGGCAATGATTGAAAGAACTGTTGAATATCTTGTGAATCTCAAAAAGTTTCGGGAAAGTGAGACTTTTACATACCTTGTTGAATATTAGATTAAAATATACTGCTGCTCTTGGCTTGGTTGTTTTTCGTGTTTTCATAATTTCATTTTTAGTTATATTTATTTACAGTATGTCACAAAAAGTTAGAATCAAATCATTTTTTAGATTTATGAATTTTTATTACTTTTATTTTCCATGTTAATGCTCACAAGTGCTTGCCAATGTTTCGATTCCTATTTATTGAAGTCTTTTTTAGATAAGTGAGTTTGTCTTCAAGAACATGTTTTTTATTATTTGTTAACTATGATTTAAAATTACGTTCCTGTTTTCTCTTTGCTCACCAAAAGGTGAACTAAAATAGGATTAGGTGAACTTTTTTTAGATTAGGTGAACTAATTGTTCACTTAACCCGAGAACAAGATTTGTTCTCATAATTGGTGAACCACAGTTCACCTAATCCTATTTTAGTTCACCTTTTGGTAACCGACTAAATTCCATTAAAATTGAAGATTACTTTTTTTAAAACCTGTGCTCATTTTTTAGTGACATCTAACTAAATTCAGATAATTACGTTAATATTTTTTTTACTTAACCATATCAATACTTTATTATTTATTAAATATTCCTGTTTTACACTCTTGTTTGATTTTTTAAGACAATTATTAGAATTGTTTCAGGAGTGAATTTTTTTCAATTTGAATTTTAACTTCTGTCTAAAATATCACAATAAAAAGGCATTACAAAGTCAGATGGTATTGGCTTTTTCTCGATTGTAGAGTCTTTTTTCACTCTAAGACATATTTCAATCAATGGTAATAATAGTTTTTATTCGAGTGATGTTTCTCAAGCACATTACAGAGTGAAATTAAGTCCAACTGCTAAAATTAAAAAGAAGGTGCTGGTCCACTTAGTCATCCCTGAAAAAAGGGTATCAAAACCAATGTTCCGAGAAAATCTAATTCACCCAGTGAATCTGACGCTCCACTTGGATTTAATAAAAAAAAGGTTGATTTCATTTATCAACGAACAAAATTGCACAAATTATTCTATGACTTGATTCTATATTCATACAAGATACAGACTTGATGACAGATCAAATTGTCAAGTTTTATTGAAAATTTTGAAAAACTAAGTAAATTAACCTATCCAGGGGCTTTCTAAAGCTTTTAAAGTAAAGGAGTTATGTTCTTTAAATTATGTGTCAATATTTAGACATCATCCCTTAGGTTTTAACTTAAATTAAAATATATTTAAAAATATATTTTGTAATAACCGTGGATGGCTATGTACTTAATTATTGGATAAGTCTGTATGCGGGGGGCAATTGGGTGACTTATCCTTGGTTGAGTTGAGAGACCAAACAAGAGAAACAAATTATAATTTAAATGATAAACTTTTATTTGAGAAAATGGAATCTGAAACTAACAAGTGAAAAACAAGCATTTAAATATGAAAAACTATGACTAGAAAATAATAACTTCTGTAACTGTTGAAAATAATATAGTAACTGTTTATAACTCAAATTTAATATGACATTAAACTTGGGTTATAACAATTTTTTTTTAATTTAATTTTAATGTTTAAATATTTAAAAATAAAAATTTTATTCTATTGTATAGAAAGAATATTCTTAGCAGATGCTAATAAAATTCTTGATTATTTCAGTTGACCGTATCAGAAAAAAAAAACGAATTAGCACAAAAAATTCAATTTTAAAAAAATAAAAATAACTTGAAAAATATTTTGAAATTTTTTTAATTTTTGCCATAGAAAATGAATTAAATTCTAAATAGAAAGAAAAAAATTAAAAAGCTTGCAATGACAAAAATGAGTGGCGTAAGTTGTTTTGGTTTTAAAAGAAAAACTTTAGAATCGACCGAATGCGAAAATTTTGAGCTTAATTTTAATTCAAAGCCAAAATATTTAGAAAAAAAATGTGAAGAAAATGACGACATTTTGCTCACAAAATACTGGCAGCTGTTGATTAATGAAACTAATCAAATTCCTGATGAGTGTAAACATGATATAAAAAAATTCGAGAAAATTGAAAAACTTTTACAACCAAGAATAGCTTGTCAAGATTTTCAATCAACTAATAAACCAAGTGAAATTTTTTGTATGTTTGGCTCAATACGCAATGATAAAATTATACTTATAAATTACAAAATGAAAAAAGAAAAAATTTTATTCACAAATAAATTAAAAGCTACTAAAAAAATCCTTAATGATGTAAATGATAATTTTAATCTTAAAACATTTGTTAATGAAATTTCAATAGTGAAATTTTGTAATCATGAGAATATAGTTAGATTTAAAGGTGTTGTGCTGGACCGCGAATGCTCTTGTTTTATTACCGAATATGAAGGAAAAAGTTTGGCAAATTTTTTATTCAATGACGAAATAGAAAATTGGTGGGAAACCTCAATGACAGATTTGATAGATTTGGGGCTAGACATAATCAAAGGACTTAGATATCTTCATGAAAATGACATAGTGCATCGAGACATCAAGTCATCCAATATTTATCTTTATTTGAATGATAAGCCGAAAATGATAGTCAAAATATCAAATTTTAGTTTGGCTTATTCATCCACTCATGGATTTGAGTATTTCAATAGAAGCAAAACTGCTTTGGATATTCACGCTGGTACGCCAAGATGGATGGCTCCTGAAATTCAATCAATTAACGCGGAGAACAAGCAATACATGACAAACATAGAGAGATATTCGACCAAAAGCGATATTTATGCTTATGGTATAACATTGAGTGAGATATATAGTGCAATGCTTCCATTTTGGAGCATTGATAAACAAGATTTAAAGAACATGATAATACTAGGAAAGCTTTATTTAACTCAATTTGAGATTAGAAATGACACGCCCCATGATCTAATCAATTTAATTTGGGATTGCACTAATTTTAATAGTTTTCTGAGGCCGGATTCTGCTCATGTTTTTGATAGATTGGAATCTGTGAAAAATAATTACTCTAAAAAAAATGAGAATTTGTTTAAAAAAAGAATATATGTAAAAAGAGAATAAATAAAGTGTTTTGTAAATTATTTGATACTTGTTTTTTTAAATCTTTCATCAAAATAAAAATAAAATGTGATCTCGTAAAGAAAAATTTAGCTCTTAGTTCTTAAAATAAATTTAACTAAAAAAAAAGCTGAAAAAATAATTCTGATTCAAATTGCTTTCCTTTAGGCTTTAATCAAATATCAGTTCTTAAATACTATAGAAAAAAAATATTTTAAAAATTTTTTTTTTATTTGAAACAAAAAATTGAAATATTTTGAGTGTTAAAATTTAATTTAATTATTGATATTCTGATTTATTTAAAAAAGGACTTAAAAACCCCTAGGGCGTTCTAGTGTTAAATCAAACCAATTAAGCTTTGATAAAAAATTATCGAAATCAGTAAAGAATTTCAGTATAATCAAAATGGATCTTATAAAAAATATATTTGCTTGATTTACTTTGCTCATTTAAAAAAAATTTCATCAAATTTTTAATTACAAATTTTGGCGATTTATCGATTACATTAACTCAATGTTGTTAAAATAAACAGAGATAAATGGAAAATTAATACATGCAATTGCAGTAATTGGCTCAAACACTACAAATATGATCATATAATAGCTGTCAGTTCACGTAATAGTATGTTTTAATCAATTTGATTTTTTTTATTTAGAATTATGTAACTTCAAAGAATACGTTATGAATTTACCGCAGAAACAAAAAAGCGAGACCCACCAGTCGGTTCCAAAAAAAACTAAATTAAATTATTTTTTTTTTACTGAAACAAATATACTATTTCTATTATTTTTGTTATATTTTATATAGTTTAGATTAAATAAAGTAAAACTTTTCCTAAGTTCAAAAATTTTGTTTTTTTGAATAAATATATTTGACTTATATAATTATATGCCAATAATTGAATGAAAAAATATATATTTTTATCAAATAATTTTTTTATTTACATAAAGTATACAGTTATTTTCAAAAAGAAATAAAATTTAGAGTTTTTATATATTCAATTTTTGGCATTTCTTAATTTTTAATTTAGTATTGTTTTAAAAAAGGAATTTGAAATTTTAGAAAAATATCAACTCAGTTTCTGTTGATAGTCTTTTTATTTTATCATGTAAATTTGATTTAAAAATAAAAAATTATAAATCATTCATTGAATGATTTAGACTATTAAAGTGAATTGATACTTCAGAAAGTTTATCAAAATTACTTGAAAATTTTCTGATATTTTGTCTAAAATGATTTAAAATGGGATACACAAGTCAAAAATACTGCATCTAAAGCAAATAGAATGTTGGGTTTAATTAAGAAAGCAATTAAGTATATCTGTAGCGAGACTATCAAATTATTGTATTGTTCAATGGTTAGACCACACCTGGAATATCTACCAGTCAGTGCATGGTGTCCTTACAAATTGATAAACAGCTAAGAAATTAAATTTTAATAAAGGAATCAATTACAGTCTTAATACAAAAACTGATAGTCAAAGATATGAATTGAGAAGAAATAGTTATTGTCTAACTCGTGAAAGAATAAAAAATTGTCTTCCGGGACATAACTTTTTTACAAATAGAATTGTGAATGGATGGAATAAATTCCCGGAAGATGTAGTAAATAGTGTTGGGTACCGTGTGTGGCGGCCATTAAACCGTCAAAAGTTGATGTTGGCCGTTTTGATGGCCGCGAGGGAAGAATTTTTTTTTCTCTAAAAATAAATCATTTTTCTTATACTCAATTCTTTTCTCTAACAAATTTTGATATTGAAAAATTTTTAAATGTTTATTTTCACACCCGGTCACCAAAACGGCCAACACCATTTTTTGGCGGTCTAGTGGCCGCCACTCACGGTACCCAACAGTAGTAGTAAAAGCAAAGCTTGATAGCTGGATGGCAAAACATATAGAAGCGACTGCTACAGCTCTCTAGAGCTATGCTTAGATAACCTCTAAGCTGCAGTTTTAAACTACTACTACTACTACTACTAATAAAATAATTAATGTTATAAAAATGTTGTTCAATTCTTTCTTTAGCTTTTTACCCGATTTACCTATATAAAAAACATTGCATTTTGAACATTTTATAATATACACAACCCCGCTTGATTCACAAGTTGAGTAGTTTGGGATAAAATAATTTTTAAATTTTAAAATAAAACATTTTACTTTAAAACATATAAGTTATACAATTATTTAAATTACACTTATTGTTGAAAAATTTAATATGAATATTTAGTTTAAAATTCAAAATTAAATGAGAACCTAAACTTTTTAAACCAGCTTATTAACAATTAAAAAATTACTATCTTTAATGTAATTTGTTTCATTCTTTATTTTTAACATTGAATTTTTTATATTTGTGTTTAAATCGTTTAAGTTTGAGTCATAATAAATGAAAAATTTCATCTAAATTGATTTTTTATTTTTGGCCAAAAAAAAATTAATTTAAAAGTATTCTTGTTTATTAAGCGCAAAATATTTACTAACTAATTGAGTTTAAACATAAAATTAAGATTTTAAATTAAACTCAAGCATCAATATGACCAAAAGGAACAAACTAGCTTATTTAATGCGGAGATTAAGCTTCTGTTTTGGCAAAAAACGGCCCAATAATCATCCTGAAAATGAACCAGAAATAATTAGCATTAATGAAGTGATTTTCGATGACCAAAATAGTCAAACAACGCACGATATACACTACTACTTTGATTATTTGTTTGACCAGGATGCTTTTTTAATGGAAAAATTTAAGAAGAATGCATCTCTTGCCCAACCAGAGTTGTCTGACATTGAAAATTAATATTTTTTCCATAAATTTAAATTTAAATAAAAAAATAAAAATTACTAGTAGTTACTTTTAGTTTTTAATTTTTTTTTTATTCTGTTACTATGAATTTAAAAATTTATATACTAGGATTTAGGCTATTTAAATAGAAAATTTAATAAAAAAAAAAATAAATAAAAAGATGAGTAATTTGGAAAAAATGGCATCAGAATTAGAAGTTCCTCTATTCAGTACAAATGATATTGAAATAGATGAGAATAACTCAATCAAATACGGAACTAGCTCAGTGGTCAGAAAAGCCTTTATACCAAGTCTAAATTGTATGGTAGCTGTGAAAAACTACAAGCAAAAAAATAGCTCAAGCTTCAAAAACGAAGTCAAAATTCTTAAAAAATTAAATCATGAAAATTTGCTCAGTTTAAAAGGACTTTTGAACGATGGTGATTCCCTTATGGTCGAATGGTGTTCAGGACCAAATTTGTTTGAATACTTCAATTCAAAACATGAACAATGCTACAGCAAAGCATGCACGAATGAGTTGATGAATATAGCTTATCAAATAGCCAGCGGTATGGATTATATGCATTCATTGAAAATAATTCACCGTGATTTAAAGTCCAAAAATGTGTTTTTGATCGGACCCAGCTGGCAACAAGGAATCAGACAATGGAAAGCCAAAATTGGTGACTTTAATTTGGCTGTTTCGCTCAATGATCCAGAGGCTCAAAGCATTCAGAACAAATGCGAAGGCTCGCTCTACTGGATGGCCCCCGAAGTTATCAACAGAAATTTCATCAACCAAGAAACAAGTGCTCCCTACACTTACAAGTCTGACGTGTACTCTTTTGGAGTTATTCTCTTTGAGTTGATCACTGGCGAGCTTCCCTTCAAAGACATGAATCCCATGACTATGGTGCTTAAGATTGGACGCAGAGAAATATCTGTAAATCCTGAGGCTTCAACACACTCATCTAAACAAATAATTGATTTGATCAAACAGTGCACTGAGCACAATAGAGATTTTAGACCACAATTCTCTCAAATTAAAAATGAACTATCTAGAATAATTGAATAAATGAAATGTCATCAATTAAATTTAAAATTTTATTGTTAAAGAATAATTTAATTTTAAATCTAATTAATAAAATATTAGCTAAAAATATTTATTTATTTGTTTTATCCGTGTCGAGCTAAAGCTTCTTAATATTAAAAAAAAAGAAAAAATATTGGAAGGAGAATCATATTTTAGTTAAAGTTTAAATTTTATCTATTTCTTTTTTTTGTTTGACAATATTTTTATTAACTTTTAACGTGAACTACAACGCTGTTTTATTTCAGCGTTGTATTTTATTGCAACGCCTTTTTTGGTTAGTAGTAGTAGTAGTAGTAGTAGTTTTCTGCGACAAGTCTAACCTTGTAGAACAACACAAGTTATAGTTGGTTAACTTGCGGAAGAATTGCTGCTTATAACAGAGTTTTTTTATACTCGCTACTTACGTCTTTCGACGCCATTATTTATAGT
>VANL01000526.1:0-30672 GCA_006352455.1 Brachionus sp. 'Tiscar' | reverse complement strand
TATATGTAAGTGGTCACGAGACTGGTCTGCTCAGCTTAATGTCGAGAAATGTAAAGTTGTCCATTTTGGTCGTAACAGCTCAAAACATGATTAAAAAATTGAGTCATTTCCACTTAATAAATCAGTATGCGAATGAGTTCTCGGTATATATATCAAAAATGACCTAAAATGGGACACACAAGTAACATATGTCACAGCTAAAACTAATAGGATTCTGGGTATGTTGAAGAAATCGCTTAGATATCCCAATGTAAACAACATTAAACTAATGTACACTTCAATGGTCAGACCTCATTTAGAATTCGCAAGTGGACAATGGAGTTGGGTCTCTTCAATTTTCTCTAATTTAAATCTGCTACAAAATTAAATTTTTAGCTATTAATTAATTAATCTGGCTATTAACAAATCAATTTAGCTACTAAATAATTAAATTTATCTTTTTTTATTTAGCTACTTTTTTATTTTTAAATTGGCTATCAATATAATTAAATTAGCAACGCTGTTAAATATAAGCCTTTGAAAACATGGCTTAATTTTTAGTGTTTGAATTACAAGATGTATCCCATATTAAAGCAAAATGGAAAAAGTGCGATGTTTAAATAATAAAAAAAAGATTTTAAATTAATTTTAAGCATTTTCATATTTGTAATTAAACAAGTTTAATTTAAATTTGAAAAATTGAAAAAAAATATTTAAAATTCTTTGAAAAAAGAATATTAAAAGACAAAAAATAAATTTTCAATGAGATTTAAACTTATTGATATTGTTTACCTAAAAAAAAGAGATAAAGTACAAAATTTGTTTCACTATGATGCAGTATTTTTTTTAATATATTTTATTTTGGTAAATTTTTATTTATCAAAAAAGAAAAAAAATTTATTCAATTTGTTTTTTAAATTCACAAAACCGTTTAATTTCAAATATGAAAATGCTTGCAATATTAACTTAAAATTATTTTTTTTTGGGACTGAAAAAAAATATTGGAAACATCGGACTTTTTTAATGTTATTTCATCATTGAATACATTTTTTTATTCAAACACATTAGTAAGGAATTATTTTGTTTCTACTTATTTTTTCTAAAATAAATTTAGCTTAGTTCTGTAGACAAAGAGGAAAAGGCAGTAGATGAAAAGCAACTGTTAAACAAATTAAACATTTTTTACAAAAACCATACTAGTAAAAATCAATTTTTTCCAATTTCACTTAATCTATATAAAACAAAACCGCCAAAAGCTTTAAAGATTCTAATAGGAAATTTTACAAAATTCTTAAATTTAAAATATATTATTTTTCAAATTATCCTCTATCTTTTATGAATTCAGATTAATTTAGAAAAAAAATAATAATTTGCTTCTATTCTTTTCTTACCAAGATCTTTTTTCATTTAAACTAAACAAATACCAATTTACTCAGATTCATAACTTGAAATTTTTTTTCCCAAGCCAATTGAAATGCAAAGAAAATAAAAGCTTGTTAAACAGTTATGTTGAAATAAAAATTTTTAAATAATAAATCCAGGTGATTTGCGCAATCTTGATCAAATCTTATTAGATTAGATGATAAATATTCAGAATAGAATTTGAATTTAAAAACCCAAATCTAAGTTGGTGAAATTATGATGAAGATTTAGATTATTTAAAGCCTTGTAAGATCCAGTGAGAGTTAAATTTAATTTTTTCTAAATATCAAAAAAATACTGTTTCTTTTAATAAGTTTTTAATTCATATTTGAAAGTAAAATTCATTAGTATTCAGATTGATTTAAGTAGTAAAATAGAATTTTAAATTTAAACGCTCTTGTTCTTTTGTTGTGTGATCTAATTATTCTTTTTTTTTAATCAAAAAGATAAAAATAATTACAGAATTAATTAATTTTTAATTATAGACTTATAGAACTTTTTGGTTTTTTTTCTAAAAAATAAAATAAAAAATAAAAAGATCTCGTATCAAAGTTTAAAAAAATAAGAATTTTTGATCATTTATTTTAATTTAGATTTTTTAAAATCAAATTCCAAAACATTAAAATATTTAAATTTTTTTTTTCAATTCTAAATCATATGATTTTATAAAAAATCATTACCTACAATGATAGTATTAAGACTGTGTCTGTTGTTTATTTATTCACGAAAGGCAGCTTAATTTGTTGAAAATTAAAATATTTATTAATTAACAGAATTTAATTAGAATTTCTGAAAAGTGAAACTAAGTTCTTACATTCACAGTCACTTTCAAGTTCGCATTATTTGAAAACAATTTAAAGTTTTTTTAAAAAATAATAAAAAATTTTTCGAAATCAAAACTATTATTTAGACTTCTTCAACTAAAATCTTGAAATGTGTTTTAAATGAAATTGAAATGATTAATATTACTTACAAATTTTATATGACATGTAGCTAAACCCGAATTACTAGATAATACGACATGTCGTTAATTGATGGACAGTGGTTTTAAAAATTACTTGACGACATGTCACTAAATACAAAAATAGTCCAAAAAAAGTGCCAATTTTAACCAAATGTCGTTAATTATTTATCGACATGTCGGTAATTCAAGAACATGCTCAAGAGCAGCGCTAGAACATAGCTGTCAATTAAAAAACTTACTGTGGAATCTGATATTTTTTGCGATTTAATAATGATCTAACTTCTATTGATGCTATTTTAGGTCAAGAATCAAGATGAATATTCTATAGAATTTTTTTTAAAGCCTTAAATGCTATTAAAATAATTTATTTTCTTTATATTATTTTTCTTAAATTATAAACTCAATTAATATTTAAAAGATATCTATATTCGTTGACAAAAAAAGCCTCGGTTGGGGTTATCAACTAAATACATAAATAAAAAATTAGATAAAAAATTTACAGTTTTTTATTAATTTTTATATAGTTACTTTTAAAAAAACGTTTAAAAAAATTTTCTCAAAATAGAAACTGTCAGTCATAAGATAGAAAAAAATATAAATCCTTTGTTAAAATTAAATTGCGTGTGAGGCAATTACTGAAAAATTATATTTACAAAATTTACAATAAAAAGATTGATTAGGTTTTAAACCTTTTGGCCAACAATCACCACATACCCAATTATCGCAAATCTCGCAAGAAATCCACGCGTCTTTTTCTAGAGATGTTATAAATCGAGATTTGCACCTAAGACACTCTTTAAAAGTCAGTTTTGTTTGGTTCTCTAATTCATTTGAATATTCTAAAATGAACTTTCTCAATTTTAAACTAAAAAAAAGATAAAAATTTACCGTGCATTTCTTTTGAAGAAATTGAAAGAGAAGAATCGTTTTCTCTAACTAAAAGATACTTTTGAAGGTCTATAACAACTTGTTGCTTGATCTTCATGTGTTGAATTTGATACAGACTGTCTAGTTGATTTCCTTGGTGCTGTAGGTCTTGATCTACTAGTTGCTTTAAGCTCAGGTGTTTGATTTAAAGCTGGCTGTCTAGTTGATTTTACTGATGATGGAGCTCTTTGATCTTTTGTTTCTGTGTCCGACTTCTCACTACTTATAGATAAATACATATTATAAACTATTTGTTTAGTCTGGTCTAGATTTCCAACGTTAATATTTTCATTAATTGTGCAATCTGAGTCTGAAAATTCTTCTTCACTTTCTGATTCCCAGCTATCTG
Organism: Brachionus sp. 'Tiscar'; assembly: GCA_006352455.1. NCBI lineage: Eukaryota > Metazoa > Rotifera > Eurotatoria > Ploima > Brachionidae > Brachionus > Brachionus sp. 'Tiscar'. The sequence goes on along the minus strand of VANL01000526.1, from coordinate 27,031 downwards.
ATTCTTGGTTAACACCGTCATCTTTTTGGTCATTATTATCTTCGCTATTATAGGCGTTGAAAACATCATTGAAATTTTCGTCATCATTTCTTAGGTCAATTGTTTTATTTTTTGGGATTAAACCATCCTGATAAATTTTTTTTAAGTCATTTTTATATAACTTTTAAAAAATTTAAAAACTTGCAAAAATTTTTAAAAATTTACCCAGGTCCAGCAATATTTCCGTGTTTCGTTAATATTTTTTCATCATTCAAAAACCAGTCATTCCAGAATATTTTATATTTATTTTTCATTAACTTGAACCAACAAACGTCAGCTGGTTGAAGAATGTCTACATTTTATTCTTATTAATTAAAAAATTTCATTTAATATTTATTTTTTGTTTTTTTTGGTTACCAAATAATGGATTTTAAATCTTAACTTATTAAGTTAAATCATTTTGACCAAAGCAAAAAAACTGATTTATAAACAGAATTTTTTTTATAGATCCTTAAAACAAGTCCAAGTCAAAGTCCAAGTATTATGAAAGATAAATTAAATCTTTGCTTGGAGTTTTGAAAAAATAAGTTAAAAAATTTCCGGGGTTGACTTGAGACTTGTGACCTTTAAATAACTCTGTATAAATTAATATTTCTGAAAATAAACGGTTTATTTTCAGAAATCGTAATTTTTTTTTTACGAAAAAAATAGGAAAATAACCTTTTTTTACGTAAAACAAAAATGTAAAAAATGGTAAATTAACTCTATTTTAAATATATGTAAATAGAAATAAAATTACTAATTTTTACGTTTATTAATGTAAGCTCAAAAAATGTCACAAAAACTCATTATTTTAGTTGAAAAAAAAATCTAAAAGATGCTTTCTCTAGTGGAAGAATTAAAACAAGATGAAATAAATGATAAGAAATTTATTGCTTCATATGGCTGGCTAAGAAATTTCATGAAGAGGTACAACTTGGTTATGAGGCGAGTTTCTTGCTCAGGAAGAGGTATACCACAAGACTGCCAAACTATTGTACAAGAACACATTCGAAATGTTAATAAAATAATTAGTGATCACAAACTTGAATCAAAACAAATTTTTAATTTCGATGAGTCTTCATTTTATATGTGTAGCCCAGGCAATTACAATGTTGATTTTAAAGGAACAAAAAAATCTTATTGCATCTTGGTAGCAACAACGCTTGCAATGACTACCAATTAAGAGGACATGTACTCGAAAAAATCAAGGAAGAACGCGATCTTGGCATCATTATCACCAGTGATCTCAAACAGGGTGAGCAATGCAAAACGTGCGGCGGAAAGAAAAAAGATGATGGTATGTTGCATCAAGAACCACTTCTCAAGGTATTTGCTGTAAATATCGTTCGATCGACCTCACCTTGAGTTTGCGGGAGCAGCCTTGAACCACTTACGTGGTGATATAAATAAACTCAAAAAGGTCCATGCAATAGTTCAGAAAAGAAAAAAGTTATTTTTTTGCTAATTATAAACGCGATAATATTGAGTGTTTTAAAAATTTACTGAAAAAAAAATTTAACGAATTGTAAATTATCTTTTAATTGTTGATGAATTCTTTATCGTTTTTTATTATTTATAAAAAATCTCTGAAATTACACTTTTTTTTTAATTTTATAAGCAAAAAATATGATTTTATAAATAAAAAATTTTCTTAATATACATAGTAATTATCAATTTTCAATTCTATTTAACTTTTTCATGAATTGATTATTAATTAGAAATTAATTTTACTTTTTAAAATAATATCAAAGAAAAAATTTTGATTAATTTTTAATTTGATCAGAAATTTAAAATACGCAATTTTATTAGATCGGTGGACTACTAGCAGTAGAAGTAGAAAAATCCCGACCCATAATGGCTTAAGTTTTTACAATTTATAGAAGTAAATAATTCATTTTAAGCCATTAATCTAGTTTAGCTTTAAAAATATCTATTTCTAGAATTAACTATTTCTTAAGACAGGTCATTCAAAATTTTAACCAGATCGTTTTTCAAGAAACGATAACTCATTTAATATTGGATATATTCTCATTTTGTGTTTTTCCTCAAATTGTGTACTTGATTGAGAAAAAAGTTCATTCCAAAGTTAACATTTTCAAAGCCTTTTATGATTTTATAGATCTGAATTAAATCGCCCCTTATTCTTCCAACTATGAGGTCAGTTAACTCTTACAAATCAAGTATTTTGTCATTTTCGTAATAAGGAAGGGTATTGAATAAAAAATTAGAAATTTTTTAAAAAATTTTTATTTTACAAAAATTTATTTTTATTTAAAAAAAATTTTAGAAAAAAACAAAAAAAAAAAACAAAAATCAAACAAAGAAAGGCCAGACCAAAGTGTAATCAGCCAGTTTAGAAAAAAAATTAAGATCATGATTAATAATGATTAATAACTATACTGTTAGAAAAAATGCCTATAATTTAAATGATCATAGCTCTAATTAAGATCGGTGGACTAGGCGTAATACATAAATTTAAGAAAAAAAAAATTAAAGTAAAATAGTGATTAATTTAAAATATTGAGATGAAAATAACGATATAAATTTTTAAACATTCTCGTTAGGTCTTAGTGGAATCTAAATTAGAGCGATTAAATTTTAACAATAAAATAACTTTTAAACGTAAAATATGCCTACCGAAGCGTGGCCTGTGGCATCCTCGGTTTGACTTATGGGCATGTAGGGATTGTTTGATTTAGTTGTATGCTGAACAATTTTTGTCGGCGTCCTAGAAATAATTTAGAATTGAATAGATAAGCAACAATATTAAAACTAAATGATTATTATCACTTACGGTTTGAAATCAATCTGAATTTCTTTTTGATTGGCACAAGATTTAGTCAAAATAGCAAGGAGACCGCAATCGAATTTCATCAATAGTAGAACGTCAATTATAATAAATAGAATAATAGCGGCGATTACTGAGCCGCATATTAGAATAACTCGGTTTATTACCGATTCATTCGGTTTTCTAAACGCCTCCAGTTCTCCTAAATAAAACAAATTTTTTTTTTTATTTTAAATTTTATTAACAACATAGATCTAGGCAAAAATTAATTAAAAAACCAAAAAATAATGACTGAACAATTAGAAAAATTTGATTATAAAAGCAATTGATATTAATAAAAGACGAGGTGCATTGAATCTAGTGGGAGCAATTGATTGTGCTGTAAAGCCTCTTTCTGTTAGTGAAGAATAGTAACCAGGTTCAGCTAATAGCAAAAAAAAACATGCATCAACTATACGATAAGCAAAAAGCAATATTAATCAAAATGATAACTAACCTATGTGTCCGGAAAGGGTACGAATTCTGAACGGTTGAGATGCAGACGGACCAATGTCATTTCTAGCTACTACATCAACTTCATAGAACGAATTTGGTAAAATGCTCGTTATTTCATAATTGGTTATCGGTGCTTTGATTACAACTACATCTGACCATGGACCAAGTCTGTTTGTATCTACATGTTTATTCGATGAGTCTTTGTATGATAGCTTAATAATAGATAAATAATTAATTATTAAATAACACTAGATAATAATTATCTATTAATAGATAGTATGAATCTAATAATAGATAAGATAAAATAAATTTTAATTCTAATTATAGATAAAATGTATGTGGAAAATTTAAAATTACTCTTCGCCATTTGACAAGATAGTCACGAACAGGTGAACCACCATTTGAGTCAATTGTCCATTCAATGTAACAACTAGTCGATGCGGAGCAATCTTCTTTACTAAGAACACGTATTGAATCCGGTTGGCGTCGACTTAAGGTTTTTATTTTAATGTCTTGAGACCATTTACCTTGGCCAACTTTGTTAACACCAGCTGCTCGAAATAAATACTCAGTATCGGGCATTAGAGCACCTAAATGTACAAGCATGCGTTCTGCATTGTTAACTGGAAAATTTTTTTCATTTTGGTTTGACCAATCGGAATTTAAAAATCTCCATTGTACTCTAATGGTGTGTATTGGCAAGCCACCATTTGAGTCGGCTTCATTGGATAGAGTGACTTGAAAATTGACTGATTCTGGTTTAGTGTCTTGCAAAATCAACAATGGTGATAGTTTAGGACTAGTGGCCATTCTTAACTCAATATTACGATAACTAGAACCAACTGTGTTCTCAGCTTTACATTGATAGTCACCAAAGTCATCTAGTCTATCGGGTATAACTTCTAATTGAGACAAACCAGACTCTTGTTTATGCAGTATATACTTAACATTGTCATGATTAATCTGCTCTGTTTTAAAGTACCATGTTATTTGCGGCTTGGGTTCACCAGTAGCAATGCATGTCATTTTAACACTAGCACCTCTTGATACGTGAGAAGACGAACTTCCCGAACTGCCACTCATGTCAACATTCAACCAGCTATAATAAAATTCTTTGCTCTCCGAATTGATCAAAAGTGTCGGTTTATACTCGACTATTAGTCTCACTTGTCTTTCATTTACTTCGGCTTTGTTTGACGCAACACATGTTATATTTCTGTTATATCGACGATCAGCTGGTTTTATTCTCAATTCGGACCAACTTCCGACTAAATTGTCGTTTGAGTCCTCAATTGAATCGGCCACTATTTCAATAGAAGTGTCACTCGATGGACTTATATTCTCCAAAGTGTCCGCATACTTCCATGTAATTTTAGCTTTGGGAAATGCTTCGCGAACAACACATTTAACTCTGGCCTCATTGCCTTCAAGCACTCTAACTTGTTCTAACGGTGCTATAACAGGTCCAACTAAAATGTTTATTCTAAAATTGGCGTTTATTTTTCCAGAATTGTTCTCTGCTTCACATGTGTATGTACCTCTATCGTTTACATTTGATTTTAGGATTCTAAGCGAATCGGCTGTGAACACATAGCGTTCGCCAACAAGCAAAATTCCATTTCTAAACCAGCTATACTTTGGCACTGGCTTGGCATTTGCTTTACATCGAACAACTATGTCTTGGCCATTAACGCCGTCTGTATCAATTGGCTTAACGTCCCATATAGGCTCATGCATTACTTGTACATTTATCTGGGCTCGTTTGATCTCACCAGTCGATGTGACCGATGCTTGACACAAATAAATTCCCTCGTCTTCAATTTGAACATTTTTAATAACCAAACCATCGTTGGTTATTTGATATTTGTGATCATTTTTTAAATTAGTGTTAATGCCGTGTCTGAACCAGGCAATTTCTGGCCCGGGTATTGAACTGGCATGACATTGAACCAGTTGATCTAGACCCGCTTTGATAAATTGCTCCAATTTTGTATCATGAAAAGAGATTTTTTTTTCCAAAGTCAACTCAACTTTGACTTGATCGGGCAGGCCATCGTGCACGCCCTGACATGCATATATACCAGCATCGGTGGGCTCAAGCTTTTCAAAGTGCAGCATCAATTGTTGATTGTTAAGCGCGGTGTATATGCGAAGAGTGGGGTCGTTTGAAATTGTATCACCACTAGGAGACAACCATTTGAGAGAACTGGTGCTCGCTTGATTCTGTGAGAAACATGTGAGAAAAAACTTTTCGTTTATGACCGCCTTGACTTTGTTGTCCTCGTAAGGCTTGGGCAAAACGACAATCCGTGTCACAGGACTGAGACACACTTGTTCGAACAAAGCTAGTATGAGTAATAAACTTATCATTATTATTTCTAAAATATCTAAACGTTAAAAACGAGATAAAGTTAGGTATTTAAGCTAAATTTATGTATGTGAATGAGTCGAGAGTGGGGAGATAGAGGACGGTCCTTGAGAGGGGAATGTGAGTTTGTGAAAAGTCGGCTAACTGAGATAATTTGGAGACAAGGTTTGGTTGTGTTTAAATTTATTTATAGAAGCACCGAAAAGGCTCGATGATCAACACAATCATCTTCTATTTAAACTAAATAGAGGCGTGTCGCCTTGGGACTAAATATTAGATAAGATTAAACTAAATAAACATGATCTATTAGAGCAAATATTGATCAACATGTCATTATTACATACCTTGATCAATCAAATAATCTAAATGTCAATTTAAATTGATTTACAATCATTTCTTTCTTTCTCTCTATGACTGAACAAAAAATATATACTTACTTAATTTTGTATTTCGGATGTTCTCATTATTTAATTTAAAATGGTATATAATTAATCAAAAAAAAAAATTTTTATTAACACAATTGATTATCTGATTTTTTTAATCAATCAGTGTGACCTTATCTCAAAATGAAATACATGTTGGTTGTGTAAACATTAGAAAAATTTTTTTTTATTAAAAAAACCCCATTTTTAACAAAAAAAATAAATAAATTAGAAATTAAAAAAAAAAAACAATTTCTATAGTAATATGATCACTTTTTTGAGTACTAAATCTCTAAAATTATTTTTGAAAAATTTAATTTTTTTCCAAGTATAAATATTATCAACAAAAAGTTAAAAACTAAAAGACAGATCAAACGGACTATTTTTATGAAAACAAGTTCTTATCGAATATAGACTTATTGCAAATTAAAGAAAGCTGACTGAAAAGATGCTACGCAGAAAATTTGGACTCTAAATTTTATTTAAATAAATTTAATTTTTTATTCCCATGAAACTATAATATTTTATGGACTTTTTTGTTTGAAATAAATTATTGTGATAGAGTTGAAAGATAAAAAATTAACACAGTCATTCCATATTTATTGAGTCATAATGAATAGCTTGTCACATTGAATTTTTACTTTTCAACGCGATGCAAAAATTTATGCTTTAATCTGTGACATGTTTTAATAATTTGAACATTTTGTAATAAGAGGTTTCCTTTAACTGAATGTTTCAAGTCTTAAGTTGAATTAATTAAAAATGAAAAGAACATTTAAAAAAAAAGGAAAGCAACTTGTTTGGATGAATATCCTCATACATTATTCTGAATTTTAATACTCTGGCTTTCGTATCTTTCCTATACTATTGTAAAATAAAAAAATTTAAGATATTATAGCATGAATCAGGGTCCAAACAATGCATTCTGAATTTTAGATTTAATATATTTCCTCAAATAACTTAAACTTTTGACCCTTAATCTAATCGCATCTAAAAACACTCTCTCAAAAACTCTTAATTATTAACTATTTTACCATGTGACTGAAAGAAATGACTAAGTATATTTCTCGACTTGTCAGGAATATGCCTAATTATTTTTAGTATATACAATCTCAAGTGATTTCAGAAAAAAAAATTCTTCTAAAAAAAATGAAAAACACTTAGTTAACTAAAATCAAATAAAAAAAAATTTAATTCATAAATTAATTTTTTTTTTTAAATGAAATTACTTAAATAAATTATTAAACCCAACAATTAAAATTTGTTTATAATGGACTAAAATTAAAAATTATTGATTCAGTAGTAGCTGGTACTTGAGTCAAAAGCAAGTAAGTTTTTTAATTAAAATATTTGATTAAATAAATTTAGAGTTTTTAGAGTTTAAATAATTTGAGTTTTTTTTTTCTTTTACTTTGATTACAATTTTCTTACACAAAACTCAATTTAAGATAGGAATTTTTTAGATCTTATTCTCTTTATAAATGTTGTTTATTGCAAACATAACTTTTGAGTTCAAAAGCCCTTAATAAAATTTCTTCCTTGCAATCAATTAATAGTTTTTCCCATTAATTCATAACTTATTACTACAGAAACACTTTAAGTGTTTGTTTTCATAGCAAAATTAGAAATTAACAAAAAATATTATATTATATAAAACTAGTTAAAAAGTAGTTAATGGTTGCATAACTAGATAGATCGATTAAATAATTATTCTAGATTGCACACGCCAAATGGATAAGAGCTTTAGCTGACACTCAAGTAAAACTAAACCATTAAAAATTACAAATTTTCCTTAAATTACTAGATTTATGGACCATTAACTACTTTAATTTTTATTCATAAAAAATAGATTCGAATATTTATCGTTTATTCAAAACGAGATTATCCTCACTTTACAATTTTGTTAATAAATTTTTTTAATGAAAATTTAATTACATATAGCAAGGTTATCTTCTTTTTTTTTTGTTTGGTTATTTAAATTATTTTTTTAAACTTAACAAAACTTTGAAAAAAAAATAACAATCGTTCTTTCAATTCAATTTAATCATGTGACTAACACAATTATGAAAACAATCTATTTTATTTTTTAAATTTACTTAGAAAGACAAAACTTTACTTTATTTTATCACCATCGCAGTATTTACTGAATTAAAAAAAAAAGAAAAAAATTATAAATTTTTAAATATGGCTTTAGAAGCAGTAAAAATTTGAAATCTTAAAAAAAAATTGGAAAAACAATCTAATTTTGAGATTAATTAATTTAAAGAATTTTAATTCTAACAAGATGAATTAAATGAAAATAAAAAATGAGAGTTGTCTTCGAGAAAAATAATTATAAAATATTGATGCTAATAAAATATTTAATTTGAAAAGAGAATTTGTTAAATGTGAACTAGTGCGAATTAGCCCGGGCATATAAATAAATTAGCTTTTACGTTACAAACTAGTTCATCAAAGATCAATTCTAAAATAGCCCTAGAAAACTATTCAACTTAATTAGAGCTTTATTGGCCAGTAAGACATGCATTTATCTATACGCCTCTAGATACTCAAGATCTAATTAGATCGATACATGACAAACAACTAAAATTCTTCCTCTTTGGCAAATCTCAAGAGTAAACAACATTCAGCTTAAGATATTTTTATTAATTAAATACCTAAAGGAAGAATTGTGGACGCTCGGCGTCCATTAACAACAATCCAAGTATGTTAATTAGAAAATACTGTCAATTTAATCTCAACGGGCTTGTATTAAATAGAAATATTTCGGTACTAGATCTAGTGAAATATGAACTCACCTTATCTCTAGAGTGGCATAGATAATTTATTTAGCCAACGATCTAAGACGTATTAATATTCAAATTGAGGGAATATTCTGCTAGCTTTTATACAAACAAAAAGTCCCAGTTTAGAAGAAGAAAAATGAGCCTGAAATTAATAAACAATATTGACAGTCCAAAGCAACAAAAATAAATAAATAAAAAATTGTTTTTTATTTATATTTTGTTTAGAGTTTAAATTATTTAGGCGTGACAAAATTAATTTTCAATTCAATTCGGCCGAGCTCTAACTCGGCCGCCGCCGCTTCTATTTAACGCTGCTTTAGAAAATATTTCTCTATTTAATATGAAATATTTTTACCAAAGTGTCAAAATACAATTATATTCCACTCACATACACACATACACACTTTTTGTCCTAATCTGCTAAAATAGAATTTTCTAATTGCTTGCCAAATAATTATCTCTCATTGACACTTTGAAGATTGCGCAAACACAAATCCAATTGTTCAAAAGTCATTTTCATGAATATTACGTCACTTTTTTTCTTACATACTTTTTAAATTTCAGATTTATTTATTCCTAAAAAAAATTTAAGATTAAATCTTCAATGTTTTTTCATTATTGCACTTATTCAAGTATGAGAGTGTGTTTAACTCTTAGTATAAAAAAAAATAACATAAAACTGAATTTTATTTTTTACGATTAATTTATTTTTTGAATCAGATAGAAAATAGAAACGCTAAATTAATTGTATCGGTAGCATTTTTTTACTTTGATCTGATCTAATTAAATCAAATCCTAATTTTTATTCTTTTTCATATGATTGGGACTTAGACGGACTGCTTGGAAGTCAATTGCTTCCTTCAGCCCCCGATCGTGCTTGTTCTTTTATTAGCAAATATAAAAAAAAATTCAAATTTTGCTTTAGGTTTCAGGAAGTTACAAAAAAATGAAAAACACAGCCTTAAAATCCTAAGTCAACAAAATTTATCCTTCAAATTTTATTTAATATAAAAAATTACTTAACGAAGAAACCTGATTGTTCAGCTTAAATGATAATTTAAAGTTAAACAAAAGAAACTTTTATTCAGATCAGTTGATAATATAATTTTATATTTTATTTTAATCCTAAATTCTGTTAATTAATTAAATTGGTGATCAATCTAGAATAAGACTTCAAAGATTCAAAGAATGAAAATTTGAATGGATCTTTATCCCCATGTCCCATCAGCTCTATCTGCAAATTACTGTACAAATTCCTCTATTAAACATCTAAAACTTTTATAATAATTTACTTTTTAACAAACATCAACATGAAATTTATATATTTATATTTAAAAAAATGGATTATATATTTAAATAACTTCATTTATTCGCGGGGAAATATACTTAACTGTTCAGAAAAAAGAATGAACAAAAATTTTTTTTTTGGGAGTATATTAAAAAACAACCCTTTCCGTTTGTAAAAAAATTTCACTAAAAATTTAATTTTTACCATTTGGTATATGGAAAGAATTATTAAAATCTTTCGAATTAAATTATGTGCCAAAATAATTTTAAATAAGAAATTAAAAATTAAATTTTTTGGGTTAAACAAATCACATTTAAAAACCGTCTAAAAAATAAGCTTTTTTGGTTTTTAACGAAATACTTTTAGAATGACATTTGACTGTCTAAAAAAATTCAGCAATAATTAATTTTTAATCTAAAAAAAAATAAATGATTAATTAAAAAAAAAGAAATTTATTTAATTTATTGAAATTGAAAATTATTATGCTCTAATCATTAATTAGAAAATGGTAAATTTTTCTTATTTTATACAAATTTCAATAATAAAAATAACTTGAAACTAAAGCTAAAAGTAAAAGTCCATAAAATACAATTTTCAATTATTTAGACAAAAATGTCTTACTTTGGGAAATGATGATATTCAAGACACCATTGCCAAGAAATTAAAGACCGATTGGTCTTGAAGAGAAAAAAAAAATTTTTTTTTCGTTCTTGTTTTTTCCTCTAAGATATTATCCAAAAAATTGCATTATTTCAATTTCAAAATAGAATTTGACACTTTCTAAACTAACTATTTATTTTAATGTAAGTATATAATTAAATAGCTTTTATTTTCATAAATACTTGTTCAACACAATAATATGTAATTATTTATTTGCCGGCATTTTTCGAGCAATATTCAAAGTTTCCTCTAAAATTCTTGGCCGAAATCAAATAGTCAAAAGTTGTAATTAGAGCTATTATGATGAAGAATTAATTTTACTTTTTCACAAAGGACGAAAAAAAGAGAAAAAAAAATTGCGAATTTCATTTATTGAGTTAGAGAAATTCATAGACTCATTTTATTATTAAACTCTTTTTTTTTTCATAGAATAAAAATTTTCTCTATCTACTTTTGTTCTAAGTCACTAAATAAAATTTGATTGATAAACATTTGCAAAATAAATATGTGTTCAGTTGTTCTCTATGTTCAAACACGGTCATTCTAAAGACTCTAAAAGTATGTTTGTATCTATTGCAGATAAATCACTTATAGTGGTCCATTGCTTGCTTGACGAATCAAAATGTGATACATAGATTTTGAACTAAACAAAACGGACTACAGCCCTATTAATCAAAGTCGCTTGGCTCTAAATCATTTTACAAACAAATAAAATATATAATTTATTTAAATTATTTGCTCTCTGCTCAAATAAATTATTTCTAATAAATCGTACCCCTGTGCAAACATTAAACTAAATTTTACTCTAATCGATTTACACTGTTCACAATGGACCATAGCTCACATTTTTTTATCTAATATAGTCTAAAAATTAAAACAATTCCTTTTATTTGCATATCAATAAACGTAATTAAGTATTTGTTTGTTTATTTATTTATTAAATCAAGCAATGATGACTAAATAAATCTCCGTGAAAATGTGAATTCAAGATTGTCAAAGATGTTTTTTCTTTTCTCACACTGAAATACTTTTTAAAGCATTTTTTTTCAAAACTTTTTTTTTTAAATCTAAACAAGCTTATACTTTTTTCTACCAATTTTAAACTATTTATATCTCTCTTTTTTTACTTCTTTTTTTAAATCTTTCTACTCTAGAAACTCGAATTTTTTATTTTCCCTTTTTTAACCAATGCTTGGTAAAATTTGGGTTTAAACGAAGGCGCAAGCCATTCGGACGAACCTGGGGTCCGCCCCAAAGTATTTAAAAAAAAAAAAAAAACAAGCTTATACACACAAGAGAAGTATAATAAAAAAATTAATTAACAGTTCCTTTATTCAGTCTGAATGGCGTTGAAAATAACTGCTACTGTACTATTTTTATAGCTTTATTTTTTAAGGCTAATAAAATAAATATATTTAAAATTCTACTGTTACTGTTTTAATACACAAAAGCGGAGAAGGTTTTTTTTTCTAGTGCTTATGTTTTCTTAAAAATTAAATTGTAATTTTTTTTTAACAATAATAGAGAAACTCAAACTAAATTTGAATGTTTTTACATTGTATGGTATAAAAATCAATCATGTGACTGAAAGGAAGGACTGATTCTCCAACTGGCCAAGGCTTCGCTTAAACTTTTATTTAAATTTTTTTTTCAGCCAAAAATCTAAAATAAAAAACTTTAAAATCAATCAATTTTTCTTGCATAATGTTCTTATTTTCATAGAATATACAGTAAAAAGAAACGGTAATACAAAGAGTTGAAAATGCCCATCCGAATTATGACTGCTATAAAAAAACCATAAATGCTTAGCTTATCCACATAAATAAGTCTCCTAAAACAAATATATGTGGTCATGAACTAATAAAATAGATGAAAATTGAGAGTGAACTTAACACTAGAAAGTCCGAGGGATTTTTATGACCACTTTTTGAAAATTTTAAACTAGAATATTATCTCAAAGATATAAAATTTTTATGAAATTACTCAAAAAAACAAAACATAAAATTGTAAAAAATTTTAATTATTAAATAAAATTTATTTATTATTCTTGAAATTTTAATTTGAAATTTTTGTAATAAATCAGCCGGGTTTTCTAGTGTTAAAGAAAAAAAAAAAGTAACAGACAAATAAAAATTCTTAGCTAGAGTTTTTTTATTTAAAGTAAATAAGTTTTTAAAATTAATTTAAACTAGAAGAGTTATCATGTCTAATAAAATATTCTCACGCATAAAAAAAAAGAAAAAAAAATCTGTATAAATATGTATAAAATTAATAGCTATAAGAATCTTCCTGATTTAGAGCGCCCAATCGATCCAATTAGGCATAAATATTTATTAAAAAAAAAAATGGTTTGAAGCCCTGATAATAGAGCAAACAAATCTCAAATTTCTCGTTAGATCTGCTTAGCTCGTTTACTTAACCCCATTGATTGGAAATCGAAGATTGTGTTATTGCTAGAGATTAAAATCTTGATCAATCTAGAACAAATAAATCAATGTCTTTTTTTAGTAAATCAAATGGTCGAAATTTAAGAAGAAGAAGTTAAAGGATGACCAAGTTAATTATTTACAAGAGGAAAGTGTCCATAAAATTGGTACATTAAATGCGCTCAATTCGTGCTAAATAGGTATGCTATTAATCAACAAAAAAGTTGAAATATACAGACCAATTCATCAAATGATTGCTCAAATGGAAATAGTATCTTTTCGGACCGATAGTTCAACAGAGAAGAAAACAAAAACTCAAATCGATTAGAGACTCATTCGACTAGAAATTGGTCCAATTAGATCTTAAATTACATGCAATATTTGGATTAGATAGTCAAGTAGTCAGAACAATACAACAACAACAACAACAACAACAACAAAGAAGAATATTGACCATTTTAAGAAAATTAAATCCATCAAGTTGATTGAAATATTTTCTAGATTTTTATCTGATGTGGAATCCACTCTAACTGACAATAGTATTAAATTTCAAATAAAAAAAAAAAGAAAGAATAGATTCTTTCGACACTTCTTAAATACTTCACTTAAAGTCTAAATGACATATATTGGACTTGATTGGGCATTTAGCGCTCAAGTTGGTGTTATTCGAGTTGAAACATATTTTTCTAAACTGTCTATTTTAAATCTAAATTGAGCATCAAGAAAAGTCCATCTATCATCGCGTCATCGGTTAGACGATAAATGGACAAAATTTATCTCTCATTTCTAAAGATATTAACTTTTTTTTTTTAATTAAGCGAAATAAATAAGCTCTTGAATATTGGCTTTCGATTAGTCACGCTTTTTTTTTTCTAATCGCTCAAGTGACCCTCGAGTACTAAATTACCTTCGTTTGATCTTAAGCACATTTTCGACTTATTTATCTTATCTTATCGTATTTAGTCATAAAACATATTTATTTCTCTATTTTGACAAATTAATTATCTTTATAATTTTTTTCTGACTAAAAAAAAACTGTAAAAAATTTTTTTTTCCTAATTCTTAATTTGAATTTATTTACAACAAATTTTTAAAAATAATTATATTATCTATTCTTAGAAAAAAAAATATATATATTTTTTTAATTGATTAATTTTATTTTAAATAAAAGTTTAAAATTAATTATCTTATCTTATCTATTATATTTATTTATTTATTTAAAAAAATAGTTTAGGCAAAGCCTTGGCCGGTTGGAATGGAGACTTAGTCCTTCCTTTCAGCCACTTGATAAAATTTTTGAAATAAAAAATTACTTTTGAAAAATAGAAAAAAGTTAGATTAATTTGAGGTTAACTTAAAAAATAAAAAAAATTGTGAATGTCGATAAACTAGTTTGAATAAATCCTTGGTCAGTTGGAATGGAGACTTAGTCTTTCCTTCCAGTCATATGATTGATTTTTGGTACCAAACAATGGAAAAAAATTAAATAAATTAACAATTTTCATAAAAACTTATTATGTAAAATTTAAATAAAAAAATTTGAATAAAAATTGAATAATGTAAAATAAGAAGGATTAATGGATTTATGAAATTGTTGCTATTTTTAGAAAAAAATCGAATGGAGTGTTGAATTTTTTCTGGTTATTTTGACTGTAATTACGCATATCTACATGGATTTGACTGTTGGTAAGACGACTAAAAACGAAATTTTAAAATAATTTATTGTATCCTTTAAATAAAAAAAATAAATTAACAGTCAATCAATTAGACACTTTATTTTCGCTCATTTATCTTATGAATGGTTGTTCATACTCAACTAAAAATTTCTAAATTTTTTACTATGAATAAATTTTTATCGAAACCAAAATCGGATTTCTGAAAATCTTATGAAAGATGCCAAAGATATAGAGCATAAAAAATGAGTCATATTGACACCAGTCCTTTGAGTTTTTATATTTTAATTCAAGTCCAAGTCGTACATAGACTAGATATGTCCATAAAATTTCAACTATTCTTATTTTATTTAGATTTAAAAACTGTCAACAGGCATTGTTAGAAAAAAAATAAAGATTTCTTTTTGCTTTTAGATTGAATCAAAGAATGGCTAACTAAAATAGACAAATAAATACAAAAGACAGGCCCATTAGAAGTCGAAAACAAATTGTTTCATAAATTGAAAAAATCACAATAAAATTTTTTCATATCAGTTTTGAAACAAAAATGTCTTTCTTTTTGAATATTCTTTAAAAAGGCCCTTTGGGTGAATTAGAAAAATATGAAAAAAAAAAATTTAAGAATTGAATTTATTTTCTCTAAATTCCCAAAATATTAATTTTAGACTGTCAAGAGTCAACTTTGAGAAAAAAATTACGAGCATCTGGCCCGGTAATCTCGAATAAATATTTTCTATTCGAGACTTTTCTTAAACATACATGAAGAAAATAAAAAGTCTATCAATATTTATTTGAATGGTGGCATGGAAAAATGGCCACAAATATTTGCCTCGTTGGTCTTAAATAGCCGTATCTGGCTGCAAATTAGAGACTCGAATGAATTTGATAATAAAAATCTTAAAAGCAACTTTTAATCTTGTTTTTTTTTTCTCTAATTTTTAAATTAAAAACCTTAAAAATTGTGGCGAAATAAACAACTTCTTCTCTAATGGAATAATATTTTTTCAAGCCGAACTAGACCTCAAGCAGCGATTAAGTTTTTTATGGTTTTATTCATTCAATTAAATCTACGTAACACACTTTACAATTACTTTTTAAATTCAATAATTTGTAACTCATTAAGTTCTAGCCCGATTGGGACACTTGCTAAGTAAATATTTGAATAACCAAAATAAATTTTTTTTTTTTTTTTTAATTAAAAAAAACACAATTGAAAATTTATTTTAAATTTAATATGCCAACTGTTTTAGAGCAATATTATGCTTGATTAAATTTCTAATAAACCAGCTTGAGATTATCAGGAAATGAATAAAAAAGACTTGTTCCGAATAATTATAGACTTAAATGAAGCGATAAAAACAAACTTTGTTATTTAATAGTCTGTGCTGTCATCAATATGGTCTAAGATCTCGGCAGGACGGGCCCTTGATGAGGCTCGCTTGACCGCTCAACTGAGCAAAAATTGTTCTGTAAAAATTCTCAAATTGGCGCCTGGCTGAATTTTTCAGTTTAGTGGAGATTTTTAGCCGCTCAATTGAGAACTCATCGCGTGCTTATCTTATCTAAATTTGTGCAATTGAGAGCCACGCGAATGGTTTTTGTATTAGAAATCTTTTTTTCATATGCAGTGTAAGCCGATTAGAAAAGCATAAGCTTAATGAAATAGGTAATTGAATGAGAACAATTGAATTAATGCATGCAAGTTTTTAGTATGCAAATTTGAGTGCACATTGTACGTCCATTGACATGACAACAATATGAGAGTTTTGTGCATTGATTAATTAAAGTATCAGTAATTAAATTCCATTAGTCATTTGTTGAAAGATAAATTAGAGGAATTTTGAGACTTTTTCAATTTAAAAAAGCTTTTTGAAGATATGAAGCCTAAAAATCAATATTAATTTAAATTGATTCGAGTTAATAGAAATAGAAAAAGCCTTTCTAAATTAAATTCGAAACTTAAATGAAATTTGATTTCTATTTCCTCTTATTTCAAGTCAAAAATATTTTGTTTATTCGAATTAAATAATTTTTTTATTTTCTTCTTTTTTTTTTGTTTAACTCAGAAAAAAAAAACACTTTTAATTTATTTGAATTAATTTGATTAGAGTTTGCTTGGCACAGTATTTTTTTGTGCCAAGTAAATAAATTTTAAATTAATCTCTATTAGAGTTCAATTGATTTAACTAACAACAATATAATTTTCTTTCTACCCCCATTAAATTTCTAACATTTATCATAAAAAGATACAAATGTAAAAAGTTAATTATATTTGCTTAAATTTGAAAAATAATTAAAATTTTTAAACACATTTTTTTTAATTAGACCCAAATTTGAATTTTTCGTATTTGAATAACAAAAAAAAGTGTACTCTGTTTAAACATGTGACCCAAAATTTTCTTATATAAACAAAAATGAACTTGTTATTTCCATTGGATTCTAGTTTGTATCTGACGGTGACCATTTGAGAAACATTTGAAATAGTCATGAATAATTAAATAGATAAGTCTGTAAGAGGACGACTTAATGAAGCATTAATCAATTATTCAAAATTTTGATTTCTTTAAATTGACTGACATGAAAATAGCTTTAATTATACAAAATTTTATTTGATATCTAAAGACAAACGGTTGCGTTAAATTTTTTCTTTTTCCATTTTGTGCACTGATAAATAGAAATAAAATAATATGGACTAAAGTTATGAGAATTTGCAATTTAAGTGTTAAAATTAGCAAGGGAAATTAAGTTCTAAAGGAAATGAGTTCGACTGATAGAAGAATTTAAAACAAGAACAATAAATAATTTCTACTTTATTGTTCATGAATGACTCAAATAATCGAAATAAATAAGCTAGCCGAGATTGTGTAGAGAATTTGTTCTGAACAAAAAAGGGCTCGATAAAAAATTAAAATATTTTTGAATTAGTTTAAGAATTGAAATTTAAAAAAAATATATAATTGCATTTTTTAAAGCACTTTGACTTTAATTGAATTAAAAAGTAGTCAATAGGGTTTATTTTTCTTATGCAATGATATTTTTAAAATTTATTAATAGTTCTTTAGAGGTTTAAAATTAATTTTATTTGTTTTGATTGTTGTTGATAACTTAATTGAAAAAAAACAATTTTATTTTTTTTTAAATATATTTCAATTTGATTATTAAAGAAATAAAATAAATATAAAGATGATTTATGGCGCCTAATCTGATGTTTATCTTTATCTAAAATCTTAATCAATGACCCATTATTTTACAGGACTTAGACTAAACAGTATATTCGGATATAACAAAAAAACAACCAAGCTAAGGATTCATGAGCTATTAAATATTAATTAATAAAATTTATATTAATTTTTTTTTCTATTGAGTCTTTTTATCAATACTAATTTAAAAAAAAATACACATCAAAATTGCAATTTCTAACTAATAATGAGTGATCTTTAATTAGAAAAAATCCAATTACTTTAATTAGTATCAGATTAAATTCAAAATTTAGTCAAGTAAAAATAAATTTGAAAATTCTTAGCCTAATTAATGTTTAAAAAAAATTTCCTTGACTTTTCATCATCTGCTTCAAATGCCTTTTTATATGTTTTAATCGGTATTTTCAAAAGCAGTAACATCTGTTTAAAAAGTTAATCATATAAATTTTCTTAATCAAATAAAAGTGGTATACAAAACGAGGTTTGGAATCTAGATTTGTTTACTATCCAACTCCATTGTGTAATTGCTTGTCAAAAACTCCTTTTTCTCTGAAAGCTAAACCGAAATAACTTGTGTCATTTTTCTGCTTTTCAAAAACATTTTTTTTTTAAACTTTTATTTTAATCATTTTATTTTTAATTAATTTATTTTATTTTTTTTCTCTGAAGGATTGAACGCTCCATACAGATTTACAAATAAATAAAAAGTATTTAGAAAATTATTCCTTATTATCCCTCAAAATGTTATTTTGAAACTTCAAAGATAAATTTTTTAGTTCAATTCAAGAAAACCAATTTCAAGCGTCATAAATTGACAAATCTTTTTTAGTTTTTATTCAAATTTGTATTATTTAACTTTATTTTTTTATTTTTAGAGAAAAACTTAATCAATACTTATTTTTTTTAAACATATTACCTCTATTTATTTATTCAATAAAAAAGGCTGACAACCTAAATGGTGAAACAGCCCAAATAAAAAAAAAAATTAGAAAATTAATTTTCTTTAGATAAGAGATGATTTTTTTGATTTTTTTTAGAATAAAATATCTTTTAGATGATGTTGAAAAAAGTTAAATAAAAAGAAAATTGTAAACTAAAATTAAAAAAAAATAGAAGGACAGTTTATGTGTCTTATATGACTATTTTTTTATTCAGTTTATTTGAAATTTAAAAAAGTGTCCATAAAAAAGGTAAATCAATGGCAAGTTCAAGTTTATGATCATGCTCAATATTTTTCATTTAAAAATTTTTTTAAGTTTTTTTAGAATTTAAATTTTTTTGCAGAAACACATTTTCAAAGTTAACATTCAATGTTAAATTTAATATTTTATAACTGCATATTTCTGCAAAAAATTTCTGCACGCAGAATTATGCACAACACTCAGATATGCTTTAACAAAGTTTGCTACACATAATAATATGTCTCTGCATTAAATTTTATCATTTCAAACATTATTAAAAATCTTTTATAAGATAAATTTTGAGCATCAGCATAAAAATTTTGATCAGAAACTTCAATTTTCCAAATCAATTAATTAAATTAACAAAATGAAATTAGAAGTTAAAAGAGAAATTGGAAATGCAACAGAAAAATGTTGTCCATTGGAATAGCTCATTTGAGACTTTACAAACACATTTGAATAGATGTTGTGTCATATGATAAGTGATAGATTGACTTAAAACATGTATTTGAATTACTTGCAGTTTTTGAATGTTTGTCTGGGTGACACAGGATAGGCAGTGGCGAAGCTATGATATGAATAAGTGTTACATATGAGAAAATCATTAAACATTTTTTATTAAGAGAAATAAATTTTTTTAAAAAAAATTATTTTAAAGTTGGCTGAAAAAATAAAACAAAATTAATATAAACAAAAACCCTAATTTATTTATAACCTAAAAATCCAAAAATTTACATTTGTACTTATTAGTATTTATCAAAAGTTCAATTAGTAAAATTTTTTTAAATATCTTATTCAATTTTGTGTATTTAGTAAAATTTTTCCAATAAATTTAATTTTTGCTCTACTATATTTTGAATTTTATAGATAAAATAACATTTATTTAAAAGACTGATTTTTAAATTTCATTCGATTCTTATAAAGCTCAACTCACTGCGCTAATTCTGTCTCTTCTTCGTTGGTCTTTATGTTAGCCACTTTTCAACTTTCTTCACTGGGTATAGGATGATAAATCTATTGTCTATAAGAGAACCTTTAAGTGCATTATAGACTCTAATTAAGGTTTTTTATTTAAGTTTTAATTAAATTTACGTGATCATGGCATCTTGAACGAATGAATTCACTCTGGGAGTTGAAACAAAGACTTTGTTCAAATTTTATTTCATGAAGACGGGGGGAGTCAGTGTAGAGTATTTGCTTTCCAAAAAAGTTTAGACTAATTTTGAAAAGTATATTTATTAAGTAATTTTTTCAATATTAGGACAATTTAGATAAGAGCTCAGATATTTGTTTTTTTTTCATCAAAGTTTACATTTTCCTATTTGCGCAGTATCTTAATAATTCAACAATTCCATCTTAATCAAATTTATTTCTCTCTCCATAAATTTCTTTTACTTTGATTTATCAGAGTTTGCAAAGTTCTTCACTGTCTCCTATTTTAAGTGTTAACAAACCTTCTAGATCACTTGTGATTTTTTTTAAAACTAATAGACAAATTTAAAAACTAAACTCAGACTAATTCAACTTTTTTCAAAAAAAAATTTTTTTAATTTTTTTGTATGCTATAAAAATAATCATGTGGCTGAAAGGAAGGACTTGCATTCTAACTGGTCACATCTAAATTATTTTTTAAATAAATTAATAAAGTTATGATTGAGTTTTTGCTAATTTTTTCTCCTTTTTCCTTTTGATTCTTCAATTAATTTATTAATAATTTTTAATGTAAAAACGTTTGAGTTCAATTCTTTACAAATTTCAATTTTCTTCTTAGTAAAATTTTATCGCCGTATTTAATTAAATAGAAGTAACCACAAATAGAAGAAAATTGTTTTATTTGAGTCAAAATTTTAGCTTTATTACAGTTGCTTTTCTCGAAAAATGTGTCTCATTTAGAAATTCACCATTCATTTTTCATGTAAAACATGTATTTTCTTGTTTCTAGAAGAAGAAAAAAATTGATAAATTCCTTTTATTTGAGTCACTTTTATTTTTTTTAATATTAAATCAACTTTTTATACAATTTAAATAAATAAAAGAAGTGTTAATCAGTCTATTAGACATTGATTAGTCTTGAAATTTAATAGTTTGTTGCATTTTTTTTGTCTTGTTTTTTTCATGAAAAAAAATACAACTAACTAAAAATCAAATTCATTTTCTAGAAAAAAGAACATTAAGATTCTCTAATAGCTATTGATACAACAAAGCTGGCTGCACTATTTTCGACACACTTTATAAGCCCGGCTGATTAATTACAAAAATTTCCAGAAAAAAATAATAGAATTAAAAGTTTAAAAATATTTAAGCAATTTTTTTAAAAAATTAATACCTCGGACTTTTAAGTGTTAAATAAATTTAAAAATTTATTTAAAAAATATTTTGTTTTTTACTTTTGAAAAAATTGAAGCATGCATAAAAAAATCTTATTCATTAAATATTTTTTAGTAATGTAACTCATAATTTAAAATTTTATTTTATTTCACCATATTATATCATCATCAAGTTTGCTCAGTTAAAATTTGTTAAGGAAAAGAAATTTTTCTATTTATTTTTTTTATTTCTTAAATCAATTGTTTTTTTTTTAATCTAATCAAAAAAAGTGAACTGAATACGAAAAACAATTTGTTAAACAATCAATCCTTTATTCTAACGGTTCTGATTGAATTAACTCACCCTTTTTTTTGAAAATATCCGTTGAAAAATATTCACTTGCCAGATATCTCAATTATCAACGATATTTGTCCTAATAGAAAAGGATTGAATACATTAAACAAAAATTCCAGATGTAGTTTATCACTTAGGTTTTAAATTAGCCAATCAATTTGTTGTCTATTCTCTTATCATATGGGTATAAAATTGATCAAAATCTGTATCATTGTCATTTAATTTCTATCTATCATGAATAATCACTTCAGCACACCACTAACCATCGATACAGTCAACTTAAACGTCCAGACCAACATCAATTCATGGTCTCCCTTCTCAAGCCCATCATTCTCTCCATTCAACAATGTCAACTCAAGCTACTTCCAATATTCTCAATCCGGAAAAGCTTCTCCGTCCAGGCCCATATTTAAATCTTTTCAAAACTCAGGTAATTTCTTATCAACTGTTAAAAACTTATTTTCTAAAAAACATTTAAGTTATGAGTCCAGTTCGTTCAAGCATATACAAATATTCCAGCCCAAAACAAATTGGTTCCCAACAAGAAAATTATCCACTAAGTCCACGAAGTCTTCCTAGGCGAAGCGAATTGATTGACATGTCTGAGACAATACGTCAAGCCGCTGTGCACCGAGCCATGGGTGGAAGAGTAAAAATCTGTACTTTTTGCAAGACAAATGGAGAGCCGGAGCAAATTTATTCATCACATGCGCTCAAAGATGCCAATGGTGATGTAATTTGTCCCATTTTAAAAAATTATTCTTGTCCCGAATGTGGAGCTTCTGGAGAAAAAACTCACACCAAGAAATATTGTCCTAAACTTCAGAAAAGACTTAGACACGAAATGCTAAAAAATTACGCATCTCCATGAATTGTTAACAACAAAATATTTTAGATGCTAGTGAATTTTGAAATTATATTAAATTGTATTTTAATAAAATAAATTGAATTTTTTTTTAATAAATTTATATTTTAAAATGATAAAATAAATTATAAAACCTAAATTATTGCATAACTCGTCATTCAATCAGGAAAAGAATATACCAAGAATCCATTTATTTACGTTTATTTTACCTTAAATAAACATACTCTCTTTTAAATCCTTTGTAATTCCGTTTATGTTTGGTCTTTACTAGACAAAATGCATCAAAATAAACCAAAATCATTTATCAACGTCTTACAAAAATTAATTAAATAAATATCACCAAACAAGACCATAACTAGAATTTTACTCTTTCATTTGTTGCTTTTCCCTCAACTCTCTCAAAATGTTTATGTTCGCTTTTGTTGAAGAGGTCTTAACAGCTAACACCTTCAACGTATTCAAGATATGGTTCAAAAAAATCCCTTAAATAAAACTCTAAATGTTTCCTTTTCTAAAGATACAAATGAGTTTATTTGAGTTCAAAAGAGTTCTTTATTTGACTAAGTATTTAGTTTTTTTTCCCTTATTCACTCCTTGTGGAACATAGGGTCATTACTTTTGATTTCCACTTAAGTCGATCTTTTGCCTTTACCCTTGCTTCTCCCCATGTCATACCCATTTCGATGAGCTCTTACGTGATTGTTGACCTCTTCTGCTGGTCGTCCTGCCTTACGTCGCCCTTGAGGTGTCCATTGAAGGTCCCTTTTTGGTATCTGTGTATCTTTCATTCTAAGTACATGCCCGAGCCGTCGCAGCCTTTTGTTCTTAATGCATTGACTTAATGGTTCTGAATTTGTTCTTGTGTAAAGCTCAGCATTTGACAAAAAGCATTTGAATACTCAAAATTAAATGAGGAATTAGAAAATTTTAATTTATTTCCAAATTTATGAAGGTTCCGCAACCCATAAACCCTAGTATGTCAAAATTATGATATTATGGTTTACAATTGTACTAGGTTTTTTTATGAAAAATTAAATAATTTAAAAAAAAATTTCATTTGTGAAACTTTTTTTAACGCCTGAACCGATGGCTATATTTTTTTATATAAAAATAAAAAAAAAATTTGGCCATAAGTTATTAAAAAAAACTAGGATTTATGGGTTGCGGAACCTTGATGTGAAAAAGATAATTTTTTTTATAAATAAACAAAATCTAAGAAAGAAACCTGAATATTAAATGGTTTGGATAGGACCAACGAAACAGGACCACAGAAACAGAAAAAGGACCAACGAAATTATATTAGACAAATTTCTGTTACATATTTAAAATTTTTTCAATAAATCAAATAATTATGTATATAAAGTGGCTGAGAAAATAAAAAATTTTCGTCATAAAACAAACTTTTAAGCTTTCATTATTTTTAAATTTTCTACCTGGAATACCTGAATATTGAATTTTAAGGAACTAAAGTTTTGAAATTTAAACTTTAGCTTTTAAGAGTCTAATTAAAATGAGAAAAAAAATAGAAGTTATTTTTAAACTTACTAAGAGTTGACTATTTAGTTAATAAATAAAAGCGCATTTTTTAAAATTTTTTTTTTTTAAATTAAACAAGGGTTTAAAAATTTCAAATCAACCTCAAAATAAGCAAAATAAAATAATAATGATCAATGGAAATAAATTTCATTAGCTAAACACATTAACAAATATTTGCATCAAAAATCCAGTACTTCTAAGATTAATTTAAAAAAAAATTGATCAAATACTAAAACTTAATTAAAAAAGATTTGTTTTCTTTGCTTCAATTTTTGGTAAAACAGTTTGCAAAAATAGCTTATTAGACTTGGATTTACACTGAAAAAAATTTTTTTTTTGCTATTTAATTTGAGTACACTTATTATGATTCAATTAATGAGAGTGTTTAGCTTTTTCAAAAATTTCAAAAACCTTGAACTTTTTAATTAAAGCAAATTTAGAATTGACTTAAATTATTAAAAATGGCCGAAAATCTAGAGAATTTGCTAAAGGAAATTTTTGTACTTGAGTCATTAGTCAAAAAGATGACTTGTCAGCTTCAAAGCCTGGAAGACAAGATATCTAATAAGGAGACTGAAATAGACAAAATTAACTCACGAGTGTCCAAAACGCGTTCAGATAACGCCATATTAGTAAAAGTTAAATTTTAAAAATAGCAAAAAATTATTTTTAAACTAAAAGAATCACTCAATTATTGAGTTAACAGTACAGCTCGATTTAATAGATCAGTCAATCAATCAACTGAACAAAAAATATGCGACAAGTGAGCTAAAAAAAGAAGATATTTTGAAAAAAATTGTAAATTTTAATTCAAAAATTTTTTTTTTGTTAAATAAAATTATTCAAGAATTTAATTCAAACTGAAATAAACAGTCAAATTAGACATTTTGATTCAATTTATAGAAATCTTGTCTCTAAACACGACTCTAATTTGGAAAAGATGTGTAGTGAATTTAAACAAAACACCATAAAATTTAAATTAGAATTTATAAACAGACTTGAAGCTGGTAAAAAAAAATTCTATTTTTTTTTAATCTCTTGATTTTTTTAATTATGTATTTAAAAGAAATTAAAAATCTTGAAAATTTCAAAAATTTTGTTAATGAATTGAGCTATTTGGAGTCTGAACTATTACTACTATCCGAAACAGAAACAAGTTAGTCAAAGATTAATATAAATTTAGATTTAAATTATTTTTAGACTTGAGTAAAGAGCTTGAAAAGCTTGAATCAAAGGAATATGAGCTAACTGAAGAGCTAAATAGGCTTGAGAACAGCTCAGGCTATTTAGAATCAGATGAAGAAACTGAAAAGTGATTTAGATTTTTATTTTTTTTAATATATAATTAAATTAATATGATTTTTTTTGAAGTTTAAAATTTGAGTTGGAAAAGTTGAACGATTATGACAGTGAAGAATTTGTCATGCTAAATAAAAAATATCGCTACCTACGCAATCAATTTAATGAAAGAAAAAACAATAAATAAAATAAAAATTTGAAAATTTTTTTTTCCAGGTCTTAATATCTAAAATGAAATAAAATTATTTTTTTATTATTTTTTATTAATAAAAAAAAGACCCATAAATTTTCAAAGACCAATTTAATGAATTCAAAAATTTGATTTAAATTTTTGACCGACCAAAACATGCTCTATAAATTGGTCAAAATAATGAAACTTCATATTCTTTTTCAATTGAGGGTCAAAAAAAAATGTTAGCTAGTTTGACAGGCTATATTTGTTGAAGATGATTATTCATATTCTGTTGATAATACTTCATTCAAACAAAATATTCCAAAAAATCAGGTTCTTGATTTGAAAATATTCGACCGAAACAAAAATTAATTGACATGACTGAATTTTAAAAAAAAGATCTAATTATTTATGATATGGAGATTAAATTATCAAAGGCTGAAAAAACAAGCAAACTTCAGAAAGAAACATTTAGTAATATCATTTTTTATTAAAAATTTCTTAAACTAATTTTTTCATAGCTCCGGATCAATTCAAAAATATCAAAAAATTTTATTGATATAAATATAGTTCTAATGATGAAAGCAATTTGAATAGAAAAGTATTGTTGAATGAAGATTTTCCTCAAATATTGGGATCTCGATCAGACAAAATTAAAATTGACAATGAAGTAAATAAATATGAGGAAAAACAAGGATCATAGACCTTCAGAAAAGTAATTCTCATTCTAGTCCCGGACAGAAAAGAATGACTTAGTCGTACAATGACCGATTTTTCAGATCAAATCAATAACACATTTGGTAGTTTTTAATTTTCTTATTTTGAATAATTAATTTTAAATCTTTTTTTTAAGAGTTAGTCAAGGCTAAAGATCCAATTTTTGATCTTTATTTAGCTAAAAGAGGATTTTCAAAAAATCGAAAAAAAAATTAGAAAAAATATTTTTTTTTATAGAAAAATTATTTTTAAATATAAAAAAATACTTAAGAAAATCGAAAAAAAAATATTATTTTTTTTTCGGTCTTCCTCTTTTACGTTTCGCGGTTTGACCGTTTTGATTTTCTAATAAAAATTTACTCGAATTTTTATATTCATTGTAACTGTCCCAAATTAATTTTTGAAAATACGCTTTACACATTTCTTTAGTTGCTTGTTGTTCATTCTTTGACGCTGTGACCATATAAACTGTT
>VANL01000525.1:0-30719 GCA_006352455.1 Brachionus sp. 'Tiscar' | reverse complement strand
ATTTTTATCTTATTTTTTTTTAATTTTTAACCTATTCTGAAGGAGCTCTAGCTCGGTACAGAAAACAAATAAATAAAATAATAAAAATAAATAATAAAAATAATTTTTAAAAAATTTTATGAACAATTAGTTTTTTATCTGGACATTAAAAAAAAACTGTCCATGTCCGTGACAAGACCCGATTTAAAATTTTAGTTATTGGTTCACTTCTAAAAAAAAAACGGCTAAATATTTTTATTAAAATATTTTCTAAATGTTCAGCTTATTCGGACAAATTAATTGTCCATTTGCTTTCACAACTTAAGCAAACTTGACACAAAATATTTAAAATATTTTTGTTGCTAAGAAGATACCGATTTTTGACTGATTTGAGAAAATTTTATCGTAATTTTTTTTTAAAAATCTAAAATGTCCGGAGATGAAGAAAACACCGAGACAAAGAAAGCATCGGAAAATTCTAAAAATAAAATAAAATCAAATATAATAACGATTGCTAACGAAATTTTAAGAATATGCAAATCAGATCCCAATCAGACTGCACAATCTGTTTCAATACCAGATGAAATATCGTCAATCAGACAGCTAAAATCAAACATTTTTGTTTTTTTCTACGAAACAATTTGCTCAACAGAATTGATTGATAAAAAATGGCCATGCAATAATCAAGAGGAGGAAATTCACAATTTACAATCCGTAATTGACTCTTTATCTTTGGATGTTTTGCATGAAGATTTGTCCCATCTGACTGCTGAATCAATTCTGGGATTGGGCTCAACCAAAAAAAGAGATCTACTTTCAATTCAGTATTTGCTTGAGATTTTAAAAAGCACTCATGAGTGGATTTCATCTAGAGTGGAAAATACTGAAGTCATTGATTCGGCTACGGTTCAAACTGAGCCTAAAGAAATTTCGAAAAATGAACAAGAAGCTAATATGATGAAAGAAAAGTATTCTCAATTTGACAAAAAAATTGAAGAAACTGTTAAAATGACAAAAGATGCAATAAAAAATTCTGCCGATGAAAATGAAAGTGACAATTTTTTTCAAGAATATATGCGAAAAAAAGAATTAGAATTTAAGTTGAAAAAATGTCAGAACTTGGTGAACGAAATTGAAACCTTAAAAAGTAGCAGTGGAAACAGCTCATTTAATGATTCGAGTTGTGAATCTTTCAATATGCTCAATATTGCTGCTGATTTGAATTCAAACCAAAAGCATGTGAAATTTGACATTGATTCAAGAACAAGGTCCAATAGTCCACAATTCAGATTAACAAAAAATAACAACCTTCAAAGACCAAGTAGGCGAAAAATAGCTCAGTGTAAAAATTCACTGGTACAAAGTATGGGAAATGAAATTGACATGATAAAAAGCAATTTGGCAAATTGTTTAAATTTGGAGAGTGACAAAATTGAGCGCTTAATGTCACTGCTTTATTCCGAAGACTATGCAGACGCTGAGGCCATGATGCAGCATTCTTTAAATAAAATTAAAAAGAAAAGCAATTTAACCAATGATTTATATAAAAATGCCCATAATCAAAAAAAGAATTTCAAATCAAATCTAACACCCAGTGAGTCATCAAAGTCAAAAGGAGTATTGCTACCTAGGAGCAGATCTTTGGTAAAATTTGGAAAAAAAAGAAGCTCAAGCATGAGCAATTTAGACGCCAGTCAATTGAGGCAAAAGAGATGGAATTCAGCAGTGAAAAAAAGCATGTCTCAGAGCAAAGACCCAGCTAAACAATTTTATTCACGATTTATTATTGGCGAAGATGGTATTTTGAATTGTTTGTTGGAGGAATTTCCGCATTTGTACACTTCACCAGAAACTATTCATTACTTATGGTCGAGACATTCCAGACAATTAGAAATACTTGCCAAAGAACAAAAAGAACTTGAGAGAAAATATTTGAGCAAAAATTCTGGAGCCAATTTGGCCGAACAGTACTTGAAAGAGGCGAATCGTAAACAAGAGGTGCTGATGGAAATAATGCGAAAAGAGCTCGATCACATGGAAAGACAACAGGACATGAAACGCAAAATACTAGTCGATAACTCTTTTAAAGCAAAGACTAGGGAGCAAAGATTTCAATCTGCCAAGGTTAAGCGCTATTTTGATGAATTTCGAACACAGCATAGAGCCAAAATGCTCAAACAAAAAACCAGCGAGGAATTGATATTTAAAAAATTGTTCAATGAGTCTTTGAAAATTCAAAAGGAACGCATGCTTGAGTTGAAAAAGTATGCAAAAGAAAAAAATGACATTAATCTAAAGCAGCAAATGAATCAAATAAAATCTATTGAGAATTTTTATAAAAATAAATTTGATTTATTAAACGAACAAATAAAACGAGAAAAAGAAGAAAATCAATTAAGAGATGATGCACAGCATTTAGTTTTGAGCAAAATGAAGTCACAAGTGAAAAATAAATTGGAAGATGATATTAAAGACCTACAAGATCAAATGTATAGAGATAAGGACTTTTTATATTGGAGACAATTGGACGCTGATCGCATCAAACAAGATATCCAAAAAGCTAGTTATTTTAGGCCTATGTCAAAATAGTTAATTCATTGCAATTAATCAAATTTTTATATTTTGTTACTCTAATTTTTTTATTCATATTCTGATCAATTAATATTTTTTAAAATAAATTTTTCATACAACTGTCATTTTTATTCCTTGATTCATTTAACACAAATCGTAATTTTTTTTTGCTATTGACTTGAATTATTACAAAATTTTAATAAAATAGCTGTTTGTCTTGGGAAATGGTCAACTAAATTGCGAAAAAACTTGTTTTTTATATAAAACAAATTAAAAGCAATGCTTTTTAATTAATTTTTTATCAGAAAATAGAAAATTGAATAAAAACGATCAATTTTTAAAATTTTGATATTTAATGATTTTGATGATTTTTTGGTATGAAAATTAATTTTATTTAAGTAAATAAATTTTTCTTTTTAAACAGCTAATTTTAATAAGAAATTCTTTTTAAAAGTTAACACTTTCTTTTAAATTAAAAATTTTTACAATTTAGTATTTAAATTAATAAATTGACTTGTGAATTTTTGTTTAACAAATATAAGTTTCTATGATGAAATTGGGAGGATGTTAAATTTAGAAAATTATCAAATAAGCACTTAACGCTTAAGAGTCACGAACTTCCATTAGTTAAGTTTTATAACAGGACTAAATATATATTTCTTTTTTCTATCATTCTTAATTTTCTTAGTTTTTTAAGTATAAGAATTATCAATAATCAATAATCAATCAAGTAAAAATAAGATACAAAGTTACATGAAGCTTTTCTATGTATTATTTTTTTAAAAAATGATCACTTTTGTTAATTTGGAAATTAAAAGAAAATTTAAATATTGACACTTTTTAATTTATGTTTTAAAAAATTTTATTTTTCTTTAAAAGAATAGATGTCCAATGTCTTTACGGTCAGGTTTTTCAGATCAATCGACATCTACATTCTCAGTTAATTGCTCACAAGTAACAAGATCCTCAGCAAATCATTCATCGTTTATCTCAACCAAAAACAGAATAATAAAAACCAGCAATGAACTTCTTCTAGCATGTCAAACAAATCCATGCGAAAATCCAGAACTTTATAATCTGCCTAAATATATAAGTTCAATTAGGCAAATAAACTCGAATATTTTCATCTTTTTTTATGAAAGCATCTTAGGAACCACTCTTACGAGTAAATTTGTTAATTTTTTATTCAATTTATTTTAGTCTTTGATCCTCTAAAGATAAAATATTTCCTCCGAAATCAATTGAAGACGAAATTCACAATGTTCAGTCAGTAATTGATTCAATATCATTGGACATTTTGAATGAAGACCTATCGCATATTCAAGCAGCGGCTATATGCTGTCCAAAACCCGACATGCTATCAGTTGAATATCTGCTAGATATAATGAAATCAATTCTAGAGTGGGTATCGTCAAGACTGGAAAGTATAAGCACATTATCACAGACCAAAGTATCAAATATAAGTCAAATGACTCCAATAAAATGGCCAAACAATTCAAAAATAAATTCTAATACAATTCCTAATATATCAAATAAAAAAAAGGAAAATTTTTATTCCAAAGAAAGATCAACTACTCTTGTATCCTCTCTTAACTCAGGAATAAGCTTAAATAGTTCAAATTCTCGATCATTTAAGACTCCTTTGAGAGAAACAAGTGCTAGAGAATGCAAAAAATTGCCAAAATTTGATTCTATCAAATCTTCGTCAACTCCACGGTCACAATTTCGCTCGCTTTCCAAAGATAGGTCCCTGAGCAAAAAAACAACCCCTAAACGAACAATCAGTCTGTCAATCTCAAAAAGTCCAGCAAATAGATCAATCAATAAATCAGAAATTGGAAAAGAGAGCATTATTAGTTCAATAAGAGGCGAGACTTCAACGCCAAATTTAAATCAAGTAGTTAAAAAATATTCTAAAGAGATAAAATGGCTGGAAAATGTGAAAAATTTAGATCCAGTTGAATCGAAATTTGATAAATATTTATACGAAGCGTACAGAAAACAAAAGCTTTTGATTGAGATTATTCGAAAAGAGATAATGCTTAATCAGAGATTGGAAAATTTAAGAAAAACTAAAGAAGAAAAATTTAATGAAAAAGCAAAAAAAAGAGAAAGTCGAATCGAAAATGCTAGAGTTAAAAGATACATAGACGATTTAAAAACAAAAGAAAAGAGCAGCCAGCTTAGACAAAAATTAAGTAAGATTAATTATTATTACTATTATTTATAAAATAAAATATCAATTAAATACGAATGAAAATCTAAATTCTAAATTAAACTTTACAATGTGGCTTTGAGATAATTTTAGGATAAATAGATAAAACTGTCTAAATTAAAGTCTAAAAATTCAAAACATTAAAGATAAAATTTAAGTTTTGAAAAATGTTTAAAAAATAATTAATGAATTTAATTAACAATAGTAGAGGGAAACTTTTTTCTTTTAAATTAAAAATATTGATTATTAATAATTTTAAATATTTAATTAATTTTTTTTTCTCAACTTGTGTTAAATAAAAATTTTAAAAATATTTCAATTTCTAAAATTTGAAAGTAAAGTGGTTTTTTTTTAAACCTATTTTTTTTTAATTTTTTTTGTGTATATTTTGAATAATTAAAAAAAATTTATCATCTAAAAAATTTTTGATATTATTCATTAGACATTCTATCGTTTTGTTAATATAAAGTCATTTTTAAAATTTTTGTTTACGAATTCTGTTCCAAAATTGATAAGTTTTCTTTTTAATCAAAATGCCAAATTTTCTTGCAAGAAACAAGCTACATTAAATGACATAAAGCATTTATCTTATATATAAAAAGAACATCCTCTTTATTCTTCTAAATTTATCTTTAAAGATGAAGAGTTGGAACTTAAAAAAACATATGAGGAGACGATTCGTGTTAAAAAAGAAACATTGATTGATTTGAAAAAGTATAACCGCGATAAAAGTGAAGAAAGACTTGTAAGACAAATAAATGAAATAGATTCGATGGAAAATTACTATAAAAGCAGATTTGAGATCCTGAATGAGCAATTGAAAAAAGAACGAGAATTGAGTAAGCAAAGAGAAAGCTCACAACATAGATTAGTATGTAAAATTAAATCTCAAATAAGAGATAAATATGAAAACGAGCTGAATTACATGCAAGAGCAAATGTACCGAAAAAATGAGTTTTTTTTTCTCTAAAAAAATTTTTTCAATTTAAAACTATCCAAAAAGCAAAATTTATTTTTTTTTAAATAAATTATTAAACTAAATGTATGTGTAAATATTTTGATCGAAAAAATATAATCTTTTTTTTTGTATCAGAAATTTTTTTTAAAAAACAATCCAAATTAAATTATAAATAAATCTTTTTAAAATGTCTTTAATTGTTTTTATTTGTAAAACAAAATAATTTAAAAATTAGAATAATGCATCAAAAAATGCTTAATTAAATTAAAGCCGTTAAGAATAGAATTGGTTAATAATTACAGTAAAGTTAAAGTAAATCATTTGCATACTTAAAAAATTATTAATGTATAAAAAATTTTGAATAAAACTTAATATTAAAATTTTATTCAACATTAATTTGATTTTGTTTTAATAACTTGATTGTTTTTTTAAATGATTTCTTTTTTTTTCTGTTATTTGGTTATAATATTAGATTTAATAGTGAATTTTTACTGAGTCTTTCAGATTTAAAATATTAAAAATATTTTTATTTGTTATTTATTTTTGTTTGGATCTAATGTTCTTCTAAATAAAAAAAAAATTATCCAAACAATTTTTAAAATTTTCTAAGCGACATTTTTTCTTATAATTTTGTTTTAGAAGTTAGGAATTTTTAAAATTGATTAAAATGTTATTGTTTGTAATTTAAGAAGAGCCAGCTCAATTTAAGCCAGATCAACTTTCTAAGATTTAATCAAAAAATCTTGAAATATGATTTTCGGTTTTTTATTCACAATAATGAAGAGAAAAAAGGCTAAAATATGCTAAGGAAACATCTAAAAAATTATGAAAATCTTTAAATTTTTTTATCATTTTAAAAAATTAACCTCTTGATTTATATTTAATTGATTTTTTCAAAATTTTGTTATAAATTATTGTCGGACAGTTACACACTGACCATTGACCAAAAGCAGAGCTTTCTAAATATCTCTAAATAATTAAATAATTCTTAACAACAAAATATTGCACATACTTTGTTAAATTAACATAAAAATTGTAGAATCACCTTTTGATGCCGAAAATATAACTCATTTATAAATTATAATTAGTAGGTTAAATTAAATTTTTTGAAAAATAATTATTTTTTTGTTGATTAGATTAAATTTTTTATTTAAATGTTATTAAGAAATTATTTAAATTTCTTTGTAATGATAAAGTATGCTTTTAAGTGTTTTTTTGGATAAATAAATTCTATCATATCAAATTTTTAATTTAGATTTGGTATAGTCAGCTGATTTTTAGAAAAAAGAAAATTGTTTACTTGATATTTAAAAATTAGTTCTAAATAAAAATAATTAAAATTTGTAAATAATTTCATTATTTTTAAACTTGAGTACTAGATAAATTATCAAAGCAAACGGGCAAATTTTTCAAGGATAATATAAAAAATATTTTCGCAAAATTTCATGTTTTTTAATTTGGAGGTTGCATCTTGCATTAAATCTGTTAATCTTAAAAAAAAATTATTTTGATAGATTTTCTATTTTGAAATTAAAGAAAATAAATATAAAGTTTAGTTTGAAAGTTTGCATGTCTCAACACAGCTTTATCCGGAAAAATATTTTCACTTTTATTAAAATATTTTTTAGTAAAAAACTTAATACAAATTATTTTTAAAGGCATAAAAAATTTTTAAATGGTTATTCTTTTTTTGTCCGCAGTAATCTTTGATAGTTGCATATTTTATGACAATTCAAATTATTGAAAAAATCAAAACAAAGGAAAATGGAGCAAACTGATGAAATCCTACTTATTTTAAATATAAGGAAGAAGAGACAAATAATAGTAAAACTGAATACGTATACGTTTGTACCACAGGTAACTTACTCAGAATACAAGGTATCGTGAAAGGAGAACTGGTAAAATTCTCCATCCACAGTCGATGTTCAAGATCAATTATTTCAAGCAAAACAGTTGATAAATTTTGTTTAAAAATGAACCCTCCAGCTATAAAATTAAAACGGCAGATAATACATGCATGGTAGCTTCAGTTTCTCAACTGTTGCACGAAAATGCGACTTACTTTGCTATAATATCAAAATCATATGGCTTTCAGGTTATTAAAAATGGACTCTATTCAGTTAAATTATCAATATGATCTGATAGTTTGTTAATTTTTTATATTAATCCAGAAAAATATTTTCATTTGATTTTAATAATTTATTAATATATGCCAGGGAGTTTTTCTTATAAGGGAAAAGTAAAATTTTTCGATAATTATATTGAAAATAATTTATTTTATTTTCGACTCAATATAAATGAACTAAAAGCTCAAAATAGCGTACAAATTTTTTATTATTTCTTCTATTTTGTTGGTCAAAAAAATTTAGCACTCTAAATTATGAATTAGCTATCTATTGTTTTAGTTGGCCTAGCTCCATTTCACATATTAATTATTATAAATTTCTTTTTCTCATTTTGTCTTCAAAAAATGGGTCATTTTTCCAAACTTCTGTTTTATAATTAAAATTAATCTATAAGAAATTCGTTTTAACGTCGCCATTTATTTCGACCCAATTAGTTATTTGGATGTATTTAGGTCTAAATCGCAGTACTTAACTTATCAAACATTTAAAGTTAATCAACCACCAAAATAGCGTTGTTAATTTAGACTTTTAGTAAGCTAAATATTTAATTTGTCAAAAACAGCATAGAATAGAAAAAATCTGCTGATCATTAAATGTAAAGAATAAATTATTAAAATGAATTTTTATAATTAGTGCTGTCTAAAAATGTCTAATTCATGGCACATCCAAGAACAATGAAAAAATTTAACTAAAAATTTCAAGCTTATTTATTCAGAAGTAGGCTTTAAATTTGAATCTAGCTCAAGTTTTTGAGAATATAATGTCAAATTTTTTCTTTCAAATTTAGAAATATCCTAATAGAAAAGAGTCTAAATATATTTTTCATAGATAATTAAAATCTTGTCTAATTTGTTGCTATTAAAGTATTCATAGATAAACATAAAACGATATTTTTGAGAGTTCTATATGTAAATAAAAGATAGAATAGTAGATAATCAACTAAGATAAAATTGAAAAAATTATATTTATTTGTTCATTTACAGGCATAATTTTTTTTCTTCAAAAAAATTTCATTAAAGTAAGGAAATTTAAAAAACGTCAAGCTAATTCAAAAATTTAAAAATGCATAAGCAAAAATCTTAAGAAAACAAAATAAATCTCACAAAATCATATAAGTAATTTTTAAGGTAATTACTGAAAACTTCTGTGGCAACGAGTTTTATTTCGTAGGCAATTTCTTAATTTTTAGGGTTTTCTATTGGAATCTAAAAACAAAAAACACCTCATACTAAGGAGAAAAAATTCACTTAAACTTTACGCAAAAAAAAAATTTTTTTTTTCACCTATTAAGCTACAAAAAATTGGCTGTAAATTTAAAAAAAAACAATATTAAGTTGCTTTTTTTCGTTTGTTTTTTTTTTAAATCTTCAATAGGTTTTAACACAAATTTAAAAAAAAAGAAAATTTGTTTAATTTGATTTTATTTTTTTAAGATGATTAAATCAAACTGATAAAAAATCTCAAATTTTTTTGTTTTTTTTATTTTTTGTTTTGATTATTTAATGTGCTAAGTATTTATTGGAATCGATGAACGCTTATACTCAACGATTATGATTAGTCCTAAATAATTGCATCCAGAGCATCAATTGAAAGCAATTCAAAATGCAAAATCTAAACCATCTGAATGATTTGTTCGAAAATTTGCTCAAACTGAGCGAGCTAAACAAAAATGAAGAAACAAAACTCAAGTTCATCAACCGTGCCAACAGTAACACGAGCTGCAACAGCGACTCTGCATCCTCATCCGGCTTAGACAGCGGGTATCTATCAAGCAACGATAGCTTTTTAAATTTAATTCCACATTGTTCATACTCAATTCCAACAATTACTTATGGATACTTTGGCAGAGCAAAAACTCTCAATCCAAATGATGCATCTAGCTTAGCTAGAACCGTGCAATTTAACGGTGATTTGTCCACCATAGACTTGATTAACCATGGTGACGATTGCGGGTTTGTACTAAGCAAACAAATGGCTAATGCCAACGTTGAAGAAAATATGTACTTTTTGGGTATAGCTGATGGTGTCTCGGCCAATAGACTGCGAGGTTATGACGCTAAATTGTTTCCAATGGCTTTATTGGAGAGCTGTGCTGAAAATTTAGCCAAAAATGACATCAAATTAGACATTGGTGAAGAAGAAATCAGTGATGAATTTTTGAAAAATAACAGTTTTTTATTTTTTGATGAAAAGTTAAATGATGAGACCGAAGAGAATGAATTTGAAGAATGCCAGGAACAAGGTTTTGATGAAACTGAGTACATATTTGATAATTTTAACACTGATAATGAGCTTGAATTGACCAATGACTTCATGTTCAATCAAAATTCTAATGAATTGTTTGATAAGTATTCGTTTAAGAACAACGACTGCAAATATCTGTACAAAACCTTAACTAATTCTCATCAACAAGTAATTGAGAAAAATATTTATGGAAGCTCGACAGTGTGTTTAATGGCACTTAAGTTTGTGAATGAACTAGAAGATATTAATGAGAATGAAATGTCCAATTGTTTGCCAAATTATTTCGATGGATTAAATTGTTCAAGAACAGCCTTGTTAAGCACTTGCAATATTGGTGACAGTGGATATATGATAATTAGAAATAAGAATGTAATTTACAAATCAGCAGCTCAAACTCATAGATTTAATGCTCCCTACCAATTGGGTTGCACACCACCGGAACTTCTTGATCATGACTTGTACCGTGACACGTAAGTTTTTTTAAAAATTGCTAGTTTTGTCCCTTTTACACTAGAAAGCCCGGCTGATTAATTACA
The DNA here is from genome assembly GCA_006352455.1 of Brachionus sp. 'Tiscar'. Classification (NCBI taxonomy): domain Eukaryota; kingdom Metazoa; phylum Rotifera; class Eurotatoria; order Ploima; family Brachionidae; genus Brachionus; species Brachionus sp. 'Tiscar'. The sequence continues at coordinate 20,090 of VANL01000525.1, read as the reverse complement.
AAATTTTCAAATTAAAATTTCAAGAAAAATAAATAAAATTTATTTAAAATATAAAAAATAATTTAAGTTACCTGAAATTTATTTTTAATTTTTTTGAGTCATTTTTTAAAGCTTTATTTCTGTGAGATAATATTCAAATTTAAATTTTTTAAAAAATCCTTCGTGCTTTCTAGTCTTAAAAGATTACTCTAATTTAATAATTATTTTTAAAATCAAAGATCAGAAATATTTATTTTTAATGTATTTAAAATTTAGCATTTTGAATGGAAAAAATTAAATTTAGTGAACAATTTCCAGATATATCATATGAAAGAGCTTATTTTAGTCTTTATTCGGCATTGTTAGTTTTGGAACAAAAAACAAAATTTTAAACTCAACAAGCGTTTTTTTCATAAGGTCTTAAACTTGTAAAGTTTTTATTACCCAAATTAAGTCTGTGCAATAACTTTACATTTTATTATTTAGTAATTTTATAATACATAGAAAGTATTGCAAATTTACAGAGTTTTTGCACATACTTAATTTGGGTAATAAAAACTTTGTATTAACTGATACAATTCGCAGAACGAGTCTTATACTTTAAGATAAAAAATTTTTTAAGTTTAAAATAATTATTTTTTTTTATTCAAAAATTCATAATGCCTCTTTATACCATTTAGCGTATTAAGCTGCAGATAAATTCTTCTCAAATCGTTCCTCTATTGAATAAATTAGAACCTTAGCTGATAAGAACTTTTTTTTAAAATAAGATTTTTCAACTAGACCTAAGTAAGATTTATTAAGATAAAATTAAAATTAGAAATGAAATAAAACCAATTCTGGTTCCGTATTATGTAGATTCAAATAACTCTTTTTGTTTTTCAATTAAATTTTTGTAAATTTTTGCTGAAAATATGTTCAATACTAAGTCGTTTTTTTCCTTTTACTTTCCATAATTTTATTTTCTCTTAATTAAAATTAAGTTTTAAATAAATTTATGCGTAAAATAAATTTTTTATCTTCTAGAACAATTGAAACTAAAAATAACATATTTATGAAAGAAAAAGTAAAAAATGCAACCAAATCATAGTCTGCTTTTAAATTAGTAAATTATTTTTAAGATTTAAATTAAATATAAATTTCAACAAATAATTAAACTGGCTAAATTAACTATTTGGAGCTAGTCAATTTCAAGACCAGATTGTATGAACAAATGCACAGGGTCATAACTATTATTTAATGTATAACTATATTTAAAATTAAATTTTTATATTTAAATTTTATATTTCAAATTTATTCTTAATTTTAGTAAATATAATTGCTTTATTAATTTTCAATATTTTAAAGATCTGACGACTCTGTCTGCCAAACACATGAAATAAAGTCGGGAGATTTTATTTTGCTTAGCAGTGATGGCCTTTTCGACAATTTGTACGAAGACGAAATTGCTTTAATTATAGACAATCATATTCAATCATCAATTGATAATTTTAATGACGAATCAAAAAAAACAGTGTTTATTAACTCAAGCTCGATTACAAACGAGCTGTTAAGTTCAGCATGCGAGCTTTTAATTAAAAAAGCAGAAAATGGTAATATTAAATTTTTAAGAAAAAATTACAAACTACAATTTTTTTTTGTTTAGCTGGTATTAAGCGAGATGATATGCTTATCATTTTAGCTTACGTAAACTAGAAAATTTTTAGTAAACAAGCTTTAAAATTACAAACGAAGAATATTTTCTTCAAATCTATTCAATCTAATCATCTGCAATAAAGTCAAATAAAACTCAAATCACTTCTCTAGAGTGCTAAATATGCCACTTTTCCTCTGATTTATTTTCCAATTTAATCTAGTGCTTTTAATTTAATTTAATTTTTTCCTTTCATTTATTTTCTTGTAATTTTTAATCTTTTTTAGGCCTTGTATTTCGCTCAATCCTTTTTAGTTTGCTAACTCGGTAAAAGTATGTTACGATCTCACCGAAATTAGGGACTTGATCTTCAAAAACAGTACTCTAATGCATTTGATCATGATGATACGCAAATCAAAAAATTCTTCAAATTAATATGAGAAATTTACCAATCTAGATTACCATAGTTACATTCCGCGTATTACTTGTGCATACATTTTTTTTCTAATCATACTTATTCTTTTTGAGAGAAATGGTGCGGAACAAAATTAATGCTCACTGAAGAAGACAATCAACTCAACTTGTGTTGGCTTAAGAATCTTTGCTCGGACTAATTTAGTATGAAAGCAAGCACAGCATAATTAATAATAAAATATTTAAAAGCATTTAAAAGCAGGATTTAGTTCGAGACTAATTAATATTTGAGATTATGTGTTTAATCAGTTTTACCGGGCCAAAAATTCCCGTTGATTAAGCAAAAAAAATAATTTCCTTTTATTTTCTTTTATTTAAAATTTTTCTTTTTGTCAATTAATCAAATATTATTTTTAGTTGAAACCTTTTTCGCAAAATAAACACCGGCTTTAATACTATTAATACTTGTCAATTTTTATTATTTAATTTAAATTTAGATTTATTTTATTTTAATTTTTTTTTTAATAAATTTTAATAAATCACAATTTATTTAATTTATTCAATTGAAATATCCAGATTAAAAATTTTCTATTTTGTTTTATTTTCTATTTTTTTATAAAAAAAAAAGTTATTTACTTTTTGAGTCCTAGTGATAAACGGCCATATTTAGGAACGGTTCTATATCATTCCATAGAAAAATTAACATTGAAAAGATTAACATATTTTTTGGTCAAATACCTGGTCAAAAAAATCAATTTAGCTTTTAATTTATATCATAAAATAAATAAAAATTAGTATGACAATATTCATATTAATTTATCTTGAAATTCTAAATATTTTTTGCTTTTATTTTGTTAAAATATATTTTTAATTGATTCATCTATTTTTTTCTCTCTTCGATAATAATAAAAATTTTCTCAGAATTCAAGTTGGTGTTAGTTTTAAATTCAACACCAACTTTTATTTGTTCTAAACAGGACTCTGCTAAATGTTGCTCTTTTATGAAATGATAAATCAATTTGTTTATACCTGGATGACTATTGATGACATTTTTGACAGCCTGATGCCATGCTTCCAAATTTTTATTAGAGCATGGCAAATAATTTAGTATTCTTTTTGGGCATTGTGAATTTTGAAACAAAAGGTAAAAATTGAATTAACTTATTCAGTTAGTAAATGAACTATTATTATTATTCAATGAAAGTTTTTCTCTGATATTTTTAGGGTTTTAAGGTAATATTCTCGGAACAGCTCTTTTTCTGAATCTAATCGGTGAATCATATTCAAATATCAGTAACAGGGACAACCAAAATTTGCTATTGCAATTTTTTGCAAATTTTTTATTGAAAATGAAATTGACATATATTCTTATTAAAATTTAATTTATGAATAAAATAATTTCAAAATAAACTATTTAATTAATAAAAAAAAAAAAAAAAAATGTCGATCCCACAAAAACGATTAAATGAATTTACAATTTTTTTTTACATACTAAAAAAAGACTTAAATTAGATAAATTTTCAAAAGATATTTGCTTTTTTATGTATTTAATTAATAAATAAATGTAAATATAGCCATTTAAAATATTTAAATTATTGATTTATACTAAATCTCGTAGAATTATTACATTTTTTGCAATCTTTATCACTACTCATAATTTACCGCAAAACTCGCAAAAAAACTTGCATTTTTTGATCAAGTAAAGTGCAAATTTTGGTGATCATTAATATAGTTTTAAGCTATAAATGTTTTCTCAAGTTTACATTAAGTTTTTAAAGAAGGATTTAGAAGTCAAATTGTCAAATTTTAGCAATAATTCTAAATTTTTATATTTTAGATTTTTAAGGATATTTTCAAAAAAAATTCATAAATTTTATCTCTTAGTTTCCTATGATTATATTCTATAAAATAATCTCTATAAAAGTAATAAAACAGGTTCTTCTCTCCAAATATTCTAAAATAAAAAAAGACTATTTGAATCACTTGTGAATTTTGATTTTAAAATAATAAAATAAAAATTTGTTAATAAAACTTTTAAAGATTAAATTGTCCATATGAAAACAAAAAAAATTATTCCAATTTAAATTTTATCCATAACAAATCTTATGCATATATTAATAAAAAATAAAACACATCACTTTTTGAAATTTTTCATCAAATTATTAAACTAATAAACCATAAAAAACATGAGCAGATTATAAAAAATGTAATAAATGCCTTAAAAAGAAACAAAACGATGAGCAAAATAAATTCCTTATCCAATTGACACAACAAAATTTCAGCTTGTTTTATATTTTTAGCTCAAACTAATTAATTTCATAACTAGTTTCATATTTATTTTTGTTTTTATAAATATAATCTTTAATTATTACAATAGTTAAATTTTTCAAATTTAATTTATCAAAATTTTGTATTGTTAGATATTTGTCAAAATTTCAATATTTTTTTCGAAAAAATGGTACAATAAGTCTAATTATTTAAAATCAGCTCTAATCATTGAAAAATTTAAGAATTTCACCGATGAAAAATATTTTGAAATGATACTTCGCATTCAACAATGTGAAGTTTTGACAGAAGAAAAAAAAAGTATTCTGCTAAATAATTAAATAGCAACTCTTTATTTAGATACTTATAAAAATATTATTTTCATTATACAACAAGCTAAATATTTCAATATAAATGAAGCTAACGGTATTTAACCAAAAAAGCATGATTTTAAACAAATTATAGCAAAAAAAAAAACTGTTTGAATATTTTTTTAATAAAGTTATAAATGAAAATCAAAACAAAATTGGGGAAACTAATTCTAAAGTTGAAAGTAATGAAAGAAAAAGCTTTTTAAATTTAAAAAAAAACAGCTCCAGTTGATTCAATTGGTACATTTGTTAAAATATTAAATTCTAAATTTTAATTATATATCATTTTTAAGTAACAGAAGAAATAAATATTAATGAAAATGATCAGCCAAAAAAACAAGACTCAACTGAGTTGTCAAAAAGTTTCCTAATTGAATATTCATTTAGTAAAAGTGATCAAAAAGAACCAAAAAAAGAAAACTCAGTTGATGAAATTTCAGGTATTTTGATGGTTTTTAAACTAAAATAATATAATACGACTCTAAGAATTTAGCTTAAATCCAAAATTTTTTTGTAGCGTTCATTACATAGTTTATCGGTCATAACAATTAAAATTGAATTAGTCCGTAAGTAGCCTGAATACGGGATATTTTACCAAAAATCAAGTCCAAATTTAGCTTTTACTTTAACAAATAATTGCATTTAGTCTCAAAAAAAAATTAAAACATAGAAACTAAGTAATGAACTCTAAAAGAAAAAAGATTGATTTTGAGCTATAGTCTTAGAGTCGTGTACACGAGTATACAGTACTTTTTTCTCATATTGGTGATTTTATTTTTAAATTTCTTTAACAAAATATATTGAAATTTTGAAAAATTATCTAAATATTGTAAGTAAGTCAATAAAATATTTTTGAGCTGTTTTTTGAATCAAAAGCACAATATCAAAAATATCTATGCGAACATGTTTTTTCTTATTTAATAAAAATCAATAAATATATTTAATCAATCGATTATTATTTAAAGTACAATGTAGCCACTTTGCTGATTCTGTATGTTTAATTCGTTTATCTTGCCTTTTAATGAACAAAATAAGTAAAATAAAATTATTAATTGAATGTCTTCATTTTTTAGCTAATCTTATGATTTTTTTAACAATTTAAATTTTTTGTTTTTAAGTTCTGAAAAGATTAATCAACTATTTTCTTAATTCTAACAAAATAAAAGCCGAATAACTGACTAATGTAACTTGAACATTTTTTGATAAAATTGAAATTAAAAAATTTTTAAATTTTATTTTTGAAGAAAAGTTTGACTTTATGCAAATAGAAAATATCAAAATTCGATTATCTTTATTATTCTTGGCATCAATATTAAGTGTTATTATTCATATCGCAGCATACTTCGTAGAATTGTCTACAAGATTATTTGGTTTTCCGGTTTCAAATACAAATTTTGAGTTAATTTTGAAAATAGCCAATCTTTTGTCTCAACTTATTGTTTCAAGTGTGTTAATTCACTATTTATCAATAAATACAGTAAATTTGACTAATTTTTTATTTTTGTATACCAATAATTAAATTGTTCAAATCACACCAAATCAAGAGAGAATTATTGATAGCATTAAACAAAATTGAAATTAAATTTAATCTCGTATTTAATTTAAAATCTTTTTTTTATTCTTTTTTAAATTATTAATAAGAAATTATTATTATTATAATGAATAAATTGAAATTTTTCAAACAATCAGACCATCACTTTGATTTACTGATAAATGATAAATGTTTTGATAAAATACTTAGTAAAATAATGGATATAAAATAAAACTACCGAAAAATAACTTTGGTGCATGCTAACAGCAACATTTCTTCCTTGATGAAACAGTCTTAAATTACACCAAATGCTTCAAAGATACATTTATACCTTTCTCTGCATTAAACTAATTAAATCAAGTTTTTAAACTTAATTTAGTACTAAAGATTGAGACTATCTTGAAAGATAACCATCTCGCTCATGCTAAAAAATTCTTAACTTTTACTACAAAGATATGTTTTAAGCCTTGGGTCTAAATAAAAATCAAATATTCAATCTTAAACTATTATTAATGCTTGAGATTTTTTCCCAAATATCTATAAAAAAAAGAAATTTCTGATTTTTAGAATTCAATTTGAAGCACTTGATAAAATATATTATTTGAAAAATTTATTCAAATAGATCTCTAGATTTAATGATTAATTAATTAATTTGTATGAATAAACAAAGTGAAACAACAATTACATCATATTCAAAAGTATTAAAAAATAAAACGCAATTAATTTGCACAGATTTTGCACACTTCCGCAGTAGCTGAAACATCAGTTGTTTCATTTTGTTTTATCTTTAGAACAAATTTTTGAGCATTAGAACAAAATGAAACAACTGATGTTTCAGCTACTGCGGAAGTCTGCAAAATCTGTGCTAATTAATTACGTTTTATTTTTTAATATATTTTTTTTGTTTTTGTTTGGTATGAAATTTCACAATGCCAATTTTTGACTTGAATTTCGTTATCTACGTTCTCTGAAACCCATATTTTTAATGAGGTTTTTTATACCAAATGTTAGTTAATATATATAAAAAAAAGTAATTTTTATTAACCCAAAAGAGAACCATTTTCAGTTTTTTATTGTGAATATTTAAAGAGTGTTCTATCGGATTATCAAAAAAATAATGTAATTATATTTTTTGATTTAGTTTTCAAGAAATTATTACAAGTTTTCATTGAAATTCAAAGAATTTAATTAAATATTCCTCAAATAAAGGGTTATTTTTGAATTGGTAATTAGATTTAAATTATCAAAATAAAGAACGGCTTTATTATTTTTTAATTTTAATTCTTGTCTATAAATTTAAATTTAACTTTTTTTTAATACAAAAGATTATTTTCTGTTTTTTAATCTAAATATAAAATTCTCTATTAGAAAATATAAATTTAAAAGTTAAACACCTACTCAAGGAGCAAAGATTTAATACTGTTTGGCTTGGACTGGGCTGGCAACTTTTTTTAAATTTAAAAAAAGATAAGATTTTTTCTAGCATTTAAACAACATACTTGAACTTGTTTGAATTGCTGAGCCGAACTTTTAATTGAGACATCAGAAAAAGCTAAAAAAAAAATTATGAAAATTTTTTTTTTTTAATTTAATTATGTGGTCAAATCATTATATTTTGAGTTTAAAAGAGTTTTTGCCATTAAGTAAATCAAAGTTCATTGAGAAATTAATGTGATTTATGTAGAAATTAAAAAAAAGGATTCAAATTACTTGGAGAAACTCCTATGCTACTTCGACTCACCACAGAACTAACAGCTTGGCTAAACAAAATCTTTAATTTTTTTTAAAGCTTAAAAAATAAAGAAACTTTTTAACAAGAACCTCGTCACCGTTTTTTGTTGAATTACAAGGTGTTTTGTAGACAAATTTTGATTCATTTAGCAAATTTTTCAAAGAGTCTGTCTCTTTTGCATTGTTTTTAACAAGTCTATTCTCTGATCCAATGCCCTTTGAAATCGTGAATTCATTTTCATTAGCCAATTGATTATTTGATTGCTGATTTATTAAGATGATATTTGTAGAATTATTTTCTCTTTTAGTTAAAACAGAAGAAGCCGGCTGCTGAAGCATGTAGTTAAACACAGAACTTTCTTTACGTTCACTTAATTTTTTTTTGAAAAAATTTTCAAGAGTTAAATTAAAAAAAAAAAGCATTACAAATTTCTTCTAAACTGAAATGGTTCTGTTTCTAATTGATCAATATTATGTTCATACAAATTTTGCTTCACTGAAACTGGACAGAATTTAAAGCGAAAAATTTAAACAATTTTCATTAAAACATACAATTTGATTTCTCAAGGCCCCAAATTTTATCTTTTAGCTCTTTATTTTCGGTCTTAAATCTAGCTACTTCTTGATTTAATTGATTTATTCTAGATTAATGAAAATAAAGTTAAAGATGATTTTTTTTCCAATTAATTTAGAATACTGCTGAATCAAGTATTGGACTTTTTCCGGATCAAATTGTGACTTTAATTTTAGAATTGAAACAAGATTTAATTTTTGACTAAAATTAAATAAATTACCTTTTTAAAAAATGTGTTTGTCTGTTCCAGTTGAAATTGAATAACTTGACGAAATATTGATATTTTTTGCTTGGCATATGAGATTGCTTCTTGTTGTTTGCTGGCTGTAAAAGTTTCGATTTCTTTCTCTAGTTTGATAGCCAAAGAAGGAAGGTCAGCAAAATAAATCTTAGCACTTGGATGAAGCTTAATTCTAGTGATAAAACAGAGTTATTTTTTAAACTAATTTTTACTGTGGAATTTATTTTGAAAAATTTGCAAGGCTCGTTACACACAACGCACTTGTCAAGTAACTCTGTTAATCAACAATGTTCAAATATCTAAATTAAAATAGATAAAAAATTTACTTGATGAATAGCACTTTTCACAATAGATATGCAAACATGATGTCAAAAAAAAATAAGTTTCTTTATTAGCCTTAGTGAAACAGCCATTACAACAATACCATTCCATTTTTCAACTTAGTTAATTTTAATTTAAATGTTCAAAAGAGTTGCAAAATTCAATTAATACACGAGGATAAGATTCAATTAAAAATTTTCCTATGTACGTCCTTAACATTTGATTCAAATCAAATAAGTTCTTTTCTAAATTATTTTCATCATCAAAAGTTTAATCAAAACTGTTTAAAATTTTTTATTTTTAAATTAATTTTTTGCATTCATTTTGGCTGATTCAAAACACTAAAAATTCTAAGAATAAATTTATTTTACAGTTTTTATAAATTCAAATTCAAAAATAGATTTTTTGCTCTTATTTTATTTTAAATCAGTAATTTTAATTTTCAAAATAGCAATCAGAACCTAATTTTAAAATATGAAAAATTGCTCAAAAAAGAAATTTAATACCTTAGCTCAAAAGATAATCGTTTTACATAAGATATTTATTAAAGATGTTATTAGAAAAATATTAGAAAAATAGATGAAGAATATCAGTTGTTCTTACACTTTAAAAATGAGGATCTTTCGGGGGAAAATTTTTAAATTAAAATTAGAATTTATTTATATATGAACTTTTTTAATTTTTTAAGGAGAGGTGATGCTCAATTGAAAACGGTAATATTCTTATTTTTTTAAAGAGCTTAATAATTTGAACAGTTTTAAAAAAATTCAATTTAAACTTAAATTGTTTGTTATTTGAAATACAAAAAGAATACCGCTCTGTTTTAGCTCATAAGAAATATCTTAAGAAAACATCGCTATAAAAATTTTTTTTTTTTATTTTAATCTATATTGAACCTCTAAGAATTAAAATGAAGATTTAAATTATTGAAGCTGAGAAGCTAATATTAACAGTTGGTTGAAAGCTAATTTAGTGGTCTCTTACCCAAGTCTTTTATCATTAAGAACATTATGTTTAATTATAAAAAATAAAAAATCTAAATTAGATTTCAAGTTTATAATTTTCATAATTTCTCAAATTTTAGAGCTAACATTTCAAATTTTTTAAAAAAATTAATTAAAAATTTATTTTATTTAAATAAATCAAACAATGTACCAAAATTGTTATTAATTAGTTTAATTATCACTGGTCATATTACAATTGGTAGACATATTAATATTGCACTTTAAAAAGACACCAATACAATAAAAAAAGCTAAAAAATGAAAAATTAGTTTAAAATAATTAGTTTTTTGTCTGGTTTATTAGATATTGCGCAAAATAATTTTAATTTTACAAATTCTTGTTTTTTAATTTGTTTTTAAACTCTTAAAAATTTTCAATTATGTATATAAATTTTTCTAATTTTTAAAATAAGAAATCAAAAAAAATACAAAACAAAAAAAAATTTTAAAAAAAACTGTAAATATAGTAAATAGTAAAAATAATTAAATAAATATTTTCTAAAATAAATTCCTTTTTATATTAACCTAACTTAACGACATAGTTCAAAATTATTCAAGGATAAAAAAAAAAGTTTCGAATCCAGATTCATCTAATATCCCACTCCAACTTAATCTTTTTTATTGTGAATTTCAAAAACAAATTGAACAAAATTCAATTTTTTTTAATAATAAAAATTTAATAATTTCAAGGTTAATCAAAGAGTTGTTTAAGAGTCATAAAGTCAAAGTCCAGTGAAATTTTTATTTTCAAAAAAGAGTCTTTTTACTTGACTTGAAATTGTTCTAAATTCTTATTTAATTGAAGCCATGCCCGAAGACCGATCAACACTTCTTTTATTTAATTTTATAAAATAATTATTACAAAATTAAAAAATAAAAATTTATAAATTTGTTTAAAAAAAATGATTTTTTTTTATTAAAAACTGGCGATACTTGCATTTCATGATGGTTGATAAACTTCGATTTGTTGAAGAATTAATTGAATCTTGATCAATTAAGAAGCCTAAGACATCTTCATTATTTACTTTAATCTTTTCTGGATACAATTTTTCCCTATTTTCGAAAATCATACAAATGTTTCAGACCAGTTTATGTCAATTTTGTTTAAAAAAACACCAATCATTTAAACTATCTGTTGTAAAATTTAGTTTTATCAAGGCTGTCTCAAGATTTTTAAAATATATGTTATTATTTTAGTAAATTTTTATTTATCAAAAAAGGAAGAATTATTGTTTTTTGTTCTTTTTTTTGAAATTTACAATACATTTTTACCAAAGCTTCAACTAACGGATGGCCAAAAATGGTTGTCTTAAAATTCATTTAGAAAAAAATGTTGAACGGATAATAATATAAAAGTGAAATTTTGAAGATATACAGCTTTAATATTAATATTAATTGAAGATTTATTTTTTAAAGATATTTATTTAAAAGCTTAAATTCAATTATATACATGAACAAAATTTTAAGACAATACCTTAAATAAATCAAAAGTTATTCGATAAAGACACAAAAGATCCAAGTTTTTTAAATTTTTGAACAATGGTCAATTTTTGGTGTTTTTTGATTGTTTCTTCTCGAAAACTAGACGGAAAAAACAATCTATAGCTCATTTTAATCATAAAAAAATTCTCTACGAAATTATATATCAAACTCGTAACTTTTATATGTGGTCTTATGAGGACAGCCTAGGTAGGGGTCAATTAAAAGGACATTAAGTGAACTAATTTTGAAAAGAAAGTTTTATAAAAATATCAATTTTAGAAACTAGAGAAAAAAAGCTTTATTAAAAAGTTTTAAAAAACTTTAATATCATTATCCGTTCATCATTTTTTTTCTAAATGAATTTTAAGACAACCATTTTTGGCCACCCGTTATGTAAACATGTGACACCTGGAACTCTTTATTTCAATTAATATTTTTTTGATTTTGTTTAGATTTTTTATTTTACAATTAAATCTGAATGAAGAAAAAGTGTTTAAAAAGAAGCCTATAATTTTTTTCCAGTATAAAATAAAACAAGACAAAAATTTGGTTTCAGTAAAAATTTTAAAAACTGATTTTTAACAATTTGCACGAACTGATTTTGAAATTGAACCATGTAGAAAATTATAATTTAAAAAAAAAAAAAACAATCTAGCTCTCAAAAGACCCGGCTTGAATGGGATAAAAATTCGAATTTTTAAATCTAGCTTTACATTTGCACTAATTTGAATACAACTACCATTCATGTATGGTTTTAAATGAAAATTTAACCAATTTTATTTTGCATTGTGAATATTTCTTTAGATATACCTTAGTGAGAAAAAAAAACTTTCTGAGCACATAAGTTTTAGATTCAAATAATCAAGATGGTAAGTGTTCTTTTTTTTTTTAAATCAATTGAATAAATCCCATTTAATCAATGATCTGTTCTAATTTTTAATTTCTGATTTATTAGTCATCTGACGCTGTTACTATCCGTACAAGAAAATTTCTTTCAAACCGTCTATTATGTAGACGACAAATGGTAAATTAATAATTAATAGTAATAATAATTAAATATTGTGATTAATTAATGTGAAAAGGTAGTCGACGTTTTGCACCCAGGCAAGCCATCAATCAAAAAAACCGAAATTAGAGAAAAATTAGCTCATATGTACCGAACTCAACCAGATGTTGTTTTCTGCTTTGGTTTCCGTACCGTGTTCGGTGGTGGCAAAAGCACTGGCTTTGCTCTAATCTACGACACTCTTGATTTGGCCAAAAAATTCGAACCAAAACACAGATTAGCCAGACACGGCTTAGTAGAGACCAAGAGGATGCCGAGAAAACAACGTAAAGAGCGCAAGAATAGAATGAAGAAAGTCAGAGGTACCAAAAAAGCTTCTGTAAAGGATGCCAAGAAAAAATAAGGTGAATTTCAGCTAATTTAAAAAAAAATCTCAATTTTCTAAACTTTATTTCTCAAGATAAATAATTCGATGAATTGATGATAATTTTGTTCTATTTTTTTTGTTAAGCAAAATTCTATTCATTTTGAAAAAAATAAATAAAATTATCATTAAAAAAATTTTATCCTTTTATTCAAATTTTTATTTCCTAAAAATAAAAAATAAAAATATATCAAAATAGAAAATAATGTTGATTATTTGTATCGATGAACATTCATTTAATGCACCAATCCTTCTAAAATAATCAAAATTGCTTTCCGAATATTTTTTCGACTTGTCATTTTTGTATTCATTTAGAAAACTAATAGTTCTATTAATGATGTCAATGCGACTTAAAATTTGATCATATTTATAGCTTTGATTTTTTAAATCTGGTTTAAACTGAAGAATATTTATTAATTTTTCAAAATTAGTGCAATTCAATGAATCTTCACTACTGGTTAATTGAAATTTTTTGCTCAAGTATCCATCACTCTTATCAAAAATATATTTGCTTGTATACACAATCACATAGTCGAAATATTCTCGTGAAAAACTTCCCAAAACAATATAAATATCTGATTTAGAGCAGTAGAATAAATGTTTATATTTATCCAATTTCAAATGGCCGAAATTTGAATGAATATCGCCTAAAGTTTGATAATCAAAATTCTTAAAATTTATTGACTTTTTATTTTTCACAATTTCTATGTATCTGTAATCTAAATTTTTTACTAATAAAATTTTCAAATCGCTGTATTCAAATAAAGTCCCATTTTTGTCTGCCAAACAACTGTAGATTTCGTCTGAAAAAGATAGCCCAAAATCGCTTAATAAAAACCATGAATAATCTGTTTCAAAATCTTTTAAATTAGATTCACAATTAAACTGTAGATTTGCTTCTTCTGAACAGTCGTCAACAAAATTTTCAGTACAAATGCTTGCACGAAAATCAGAAACTATTTTATAGTGATATTTGTCAATAAACTTTTGTAAGTAACAGTCAATTTTATTGTAAAATAAATTAATTTTCACACGAGAATCTAATTGCTTAAGCAAACATTTGTGCATAAAGTTAATCCCACTGAGATAAAGATTTAAGCCAGCAGATTTAGAAGACTTTTTAACACAAAATGAATGTGGTGAAAAATAAGTAATGTTGTTATCGCTTAAGTACAAGTCGATAACTCGTGAAATGTTGTCAAAAGCAAAGTTTTTGATTTCTGTTAACATGCCATTTTGATTATTCATGTTCAAATTAATTAATTTCGGCAACATTAGAACATTTGGTATTTCTGACAAAAAATTTCTATGCAGATATAATTTTGTCAAATTATTGCAATTGATAAAACTATCGGTTTGAACATGCTGAATTTGATTATCTGCCACGGTTAATATTTCCAAAGCGATCAAATTTCCAAAATTTGATCGGTTTACAAGCTTTAATTTATTTTTGTCCAAAAATAAAATTTTCAAATTAGCTAATTTTGGAAAGTTTAAAATATTCAACTTATTTTCCATTATTTCCAAATGTAACAATGCTTCAAAAGAGCTAAGAAGCTCGTAAGAAATAGATTCTATTTTATTTTTATTGAGAATGAGCTTTTTTAAATTTTTAGCTAAAACTAAACTGATATCATCTATCGAATTTAGTTGGTTTTGCTCTAAATAAAGTTCGCTGATCAGCGGAATTTTTAGATTAGAAATAGATTTTATTCTATTATGATTTAAATTAATTTTTAAAAGCGATTTGGACTCTAAAATGTTTAAATTTTCAATATTGTTATTGGATAAGTCAAGCGATTCTAGTTTATCACAGCCAGAAACAAATTCTTGACCAAAAAGAGAATAGTTATTCCATGACAAATCTAGCTGAACCAATTCGGATAGATTAAAAAACTTTGTACGCTCATCTAATTTATTGCGAGCTAATTTTAGACATCGCACGTATTCTAAATCTCTTAGTACTTCTGGCTCTATCAGATTTAATTGATTTTGACCAAGATCTAATAAGGACACATTTGTGTGCTCTAGGATAAAATTTTCTTTGCCTAAATATCTTAATGAGTTGTTGAATAAGAATATTTCACTAGCATTTAGAAAATGTGTTTCTAATTTGGCTATTTTGTTTGAAAAGAGATACATTTTTTTTAAATTTGATCCAGATTGAGCTGCTGTAATGGTCAATTCGTTTATATTTGTATCTTGTACTGCCACTTCACTTATATTTTCATGAATTGTAAGTCTTAGCTTATCATTTTTTAATTTATTAATTGCAAAGCTACGTAAACTAGATAAGCTAGATAGATCTAAGGAAGTTCCAATGCCGCTAATGTTGGAAAAAACAAGATCTTTTATGTTTATATAATTGCAAGAATTTAGAAAGACTTTCAGTTGTTTTTGGCTGCTGATTGTGCTATCAAATACGGAAACAAGTCCAATTTTGTTTTTAAGAAAAAGCAAATTTTCTTGAAAAATTGAAAATTGTTCCAAGGAAATTGATTTCATTGCCAAGCGAACAATATTTTTTAAGTCTTTGAATGCTTCTGAGTTGATACTTGAAGGCAAAGAGTTTACAAAGATTAAATGAGATATTTCAAGGTAGCGAAACATGTCGTTATCAATATAGGAAACTTTATCAAAAGTCATCGATCCAATTGAACTCAATTTGGAATTACCACGATCAGTAAGTTTTACTTTCACACAATAAACATTACAAAAATTTGAATTGCTATAAATTGTAGTACATTGTGGAAACGGACATCTAAAATCGCTTTGAACACATTCAAAATAAAACAAAACTATAAATGAATTTAGAACTAGATTCATTACGAATTTATAAAATTTTATTTTTTTTATGGTTTTTTTTTTCCGTAAAATATAGAAATAAAATATGAAATTTGAAATGTTTTCATTTATATAATATTCCAATTTGTTTTAATGGGAATAAATACAGCAGAAAAACAGACACAATATAAGCGTCAAAAATATTGATATAAATTAATAATGAGAAAAATAAGGAATTGAAAGATAAAATAAAAAAAATATTTATCACTATTATTAGTCATTTATTTTTCAGGTTGTCACATTTCTTTTTGAATAATTGATCTTATTTTTATCATACTGATTAACAAATATCTCAATTTTTTGTGTTTGTAAAACCTGAATATAAATGATTTTCTAATTTAAATATCAGAAAATATGAATGTAACAAGTTAAGTATTTGGACAACTTTCAACTGTTTAAATATAATGTAATGAGAATAAATCTTGTAGTTTTCAAATAAGTTATTGAGTGCATTCTAAAAGACTGTGAGCATTATGGGTTAGAATAATTAAAAATGAAAAGATTGATATTGTGAAATTTGGTAAAAAAAATAAAAAATAGAACAAAATCAAGTTTAATTCTAAAATAAGAACCGCATATTTTTATTTCAAAAAGGTTAAGGAAAGATACGAAAGCCAGAGCTTTCTCACAGCTCAAAAGTAAAAGAGGTTAAAAATTTAATTTTTTTGAATAAATTGAATGATTTTAGTTATAATTATTCTGATCTCTTGATATTTACTTAGAATTTCCATTGATGATAGTGTTTGTAAGTTAAATAATATTGTCTTTTGTCGAGTATCCTTTTCTAAATCCAGACTGATGAAGCGATGTAATTTGAAATGCCTTGATATGTTGATTTACACAGTTGAGAATGGTTTTTTTAAAAAAATGTGCATGAAAGTTAGTAAGCGATATAGGTCGATATGAAGCGATTAACTTCGGATCTTTGTTAGGCTTAGGTATAATGCACTTAATAATTTCTTTCCAAGTATCAAAAGATATTCTATATTCAACAGACTCGTTAAATAATGACTGTTTTAGCCGAGATAGCTAAGTATTTTGAATGATTGTATAAGAGAATGTCTGGTTCTCGTGCACTATCCTTCTTAAGACTTTTTAGACAATGTTTATTGACGATGTTTATACATTTTTCTAGATTTTTGTTTATTAACTTATTTTAGCTGTGTACTGTATAGAGTAATTCACAGACATTATAGTATTGTAATCAATGGTGTATTTAATCAATTGTACCATTTATATTTAATCAATAAGCTAAACTAAACTAAATTAATAATTAAAAAAATTTATAAAAAAATAAAGAATATAAAAAATTTTGGTCTAACATCGTAATGCCTAATTTTTCAAATAATAAAGTTTTAAAATAATCTTTAAAAAATATTTCTTTTTTGACTGAAAACCATTAATAAAATTTTTTTTTTTCTTTATTAACTTTAATTAAATAAAATACATTTTAACCCTAAATTAGTTTAGTAGAATATTTAGAAAATTTTTCAAGCTTTGTATTTGTCACAAAAAAATCCTAAATTTATTTAAAGAACGAGAGAGTTTTTAAATAAATCTTGTATTAAGAAAAATTAGAAACTAAAGGTAAGATTAAATTGCAATTATTCTGAATATTTTTGGCAAAAACTTGAGGAGTAAAGCTGTGTGTAAGCAAGTCATGTACTTTAATTAAAAAGCTTGAATTTAATTGAATGCATTTTTATATAATTTTTTTTCGAATAAGCTGTTAATAAATTTACTTTTGTTGGCGTCTATGTATAACTTAACAATTTTCATTTGGATACTTAACTATCTCTTTATCGAACTTTGATTTATTTAGAGTAAAAATAACCATAATTAAAAAATGGCTGCAAGAAGAGTTAGCAAATCGAGTATAGATTGGGCAAAGCTGCAAAAAGTTTTGCCACAAGGACAACAAAACATTTACAGCAATTTGTTGGCCAAAAACTACCAATATACTTCTGTGTAATTTATTGCAAGTAAACGAAAATATAAAAGAAATTTATTTTTGACCATTATAGAATCGCAAGCTTACCAGAAAATCTACCAAAAATTGATTTTGAATCCTACCGAAAACAGTTGGCAAATCCAGCAGCCATTGATAAATTAGAAAAAGGCGTAATTTTAACAAGAATAAATAATAAAGTTTATAATTTTTTTTTTCCAAGTACTTAGCTTTTCAAGCTCCTTATCCAAAAGATACCGAAAATAATGTATCAAAAATCAATCAATCTGAAACTGAAGAGCATGCAAGATTGACTGAATTTTTGAAACAAATTAATCAAGCTATTGAAGTTCTTAAAGCAGAAGTATTTATTAATTATTTTTTTAATATTTCTTTTTAAAAATCTAATATTTATTTACTAGAAATTCAAACTAAACAACATACCACCATTAGAAGAAATGACGATGGAATTGGAAGCTTACTACTTCCCAGAAAAAGTTGATATTTACAAACCGATCTTAGAGGAAGAGGACTCTTATGCTAAAATATTAGAAGCCAAAAAGAAAGGACATCATCACTAGAAAATATCTTTTTTAAAATTAATTCTAAATATCGTCAAACATAAACCAAGGTCAAAAATAAATATTTAAAATAAATTAGTTTATCTATTGTTTAATTTTTGTTTTAATCTTGAATCATTGGTAATAATTTAATTCTTTAAAAATTGATAATAAAAAAAAACTGGTTCTAAATACTCTCTGTCTCCAAAAGCATTTTTTTTTTTTAGTTTTAAATTTTACTTTGACTGAGAAACACATTAAATTAATTAAATTTAGAGACACAACATTCAACTCCTTGAAAATAAATGAATGTTTTTTTAGAAAAACTTTAAGTTAAATTTTCATTTTTTTAGTAATGTTTTGGATAATTGATTTGCTTTATTTTCAAATTTTGATTATGATTTTTAGCCTCAAAAACCATATAAAGTTCTTCCTTTTCTTTTCAATGCATAGACTACATCCATTGCAGTTACAGTCTTGCATTTGGCATGTTCAGTATAAGTGACTGCATCTCTTATGACATTTTCGAGGAAAACTTTTAGTACACCCCGAGTTTCTTTGTACACAAGACCAGACAATCTTTTAACTCCTCCTCTTCTTGCAAGTCTTCTGATAGCAGGCTTTGTTATTCCTTGAATGTTGTCTCTCAAGACTTCTGTGTCTCTTGGCACCACCTTTTCCCAAACATTTTCCTCATTTGCCTCGTCCTGACATTTTTAAATGTATTTATTTATATAAACAAGAACAGATTAAAAAAAATTTATTGGATTTACGTTAGTTGTCGTCTGCTTAAAAATTAGTTTTTGAGTTTTTTTGATGATAATCAATTAAATTGTATCCTTTAATTTTACTTAATTTATTAGTTCCTTGTCTACGAAGTTTGGCAAATTTTTTTAGAAAAATATGGTCAAACTGAGCCTTGTACTTTTACTGTGTAGAGGATTTATAGAAAAATTGTAAAAGCTGAAAATCTGCTCGTCAAAAATTAGAAAAAATAATATAATAAATAAAACTCAATATCTGAAAACAAAATTTTAATATTTTATTACGGAATTTTATGTGAATGATGAAAATTCCTATTCGGTTTTTATAATTTTTTTTTACACATCTCTTTGTAAAAACTATTTCCGATTAATCAAACTTTAGAGTTGAGGAGAGGATTTTTAACTTTCTTTCGCTACCATCTAGATTTAGTTTTTATTTTAGAAAGTAGACGAAATTAATTAGACATTTGACAAATTTTTTAATTACTTTTAACTGTTTGGCTTTTACCAATCTTTTATTTGTTCTCTAGCCTTATTATTAAAGAGAGAAATTTTCTAAGCAATTTTTCTACACATGTTAACTTTGTTTAGAAATGTTCTAGTAGTAAAAATTAAAAAAAAAACTAAATATAACGACTAAATTCAAAAAAAGAGATTAAATTTTAAAATTATTAAAAATCGTGAGAAATTCCCATTTGAACAAAAAAAATTAGTTTTGTTTTATAGTTTATTTATGTAGATATTTTTTCCAAAATAAAAATTTGCATAATTTTTAGTCATTTTTATTATTAATAAATTTCACAATGTTTTGAAATTAATTTAATATAAATTGAACGACTATTAAGTTAAAAAATAAAAAAATATTATCAAATTATTCTTAACTTAAGAATAATTTGACATATTTTGAACAAAAATCCATTTGAAATGGATTTTTGTTCAAAATATGCATATGATTATGGCTTTGAAGGCTCTGATGACGAAGATGTTGACATGGACAGT
>VANL01000524.1:0-30747 GCA_006352455.1 Brachionus sp. 'Tiscar' | reverse complement strand
ATTTATACCTGAACTATTGGGGTTTAAGGATTGATTCATTCCTGAATTATTTATTCCAGAATATGAATTTATACCTGAACTATTGGGGTTTAAGGATTGATTCATTCCTGTATTATTTATTCCAGAATATGGATTTATTTTATAAGCATTTAGATTCTGATCAGTACCTTCTTGAATTCCAGACATTTGATCTATACCTGTACCATGTTGATTTAATCCTGTTTTAGGATTTATATTCGTCATTTGTGCTTTTGCTAATTTTTCAAATAATTCTTGATTAGGATCTTTTGTAGTCTGATTTAATATTGAATCATTTCTAAAGTAGTCATGACCCTGGTTATTCAAATTCAGACCCAGATTATTTTCCTGATTATTTGTTCCTGACAGGTAATTTTGAGCCGAGTGGATACCGGTTGGTACAATATTATTAAAACCTACTGAATTAAACCCTTTTCCTAATAAATTAGCATCATTTGAAGAATAATTTTGACCATAACGATTTTTTGATGCGCCAGAGAAAGGACTTGATCGTCTTAATCTAGTTTTTTCCCTATTTTTTATTCCAATGGATATTTTTTCACCCATGGATATTGAATCTAAATTTTTATCAACTGAATAGTTTTTTAAGTCTTTCCTTAATGCACTTGATAATTTTTTTTTTTCTTTATTAAAATCATCTGAAGCATCTGAATCATATATGGTTTCGAATAAACTTTCTTCATCTATAGATTTACCTTTTCCTACTAAATTATCAGATGCATTCAAATAATTTTGTCCAATCTGAGGCGACAAATAATTATTGAGCGAATAGTCTTGATATGGTATATTTCCTGATTCTGCTCCTCCTACACCCTGATTAGGAGCACTATACCCTGAATAAGGATTAAACCCACTAAGTCCTATTCAAAAAAGCAAGATTTATAAATTTTCTAAAATAAAATTCATACCCGTATATGGAGAAGATGCGTATGGGTTTGTATAAGGCGAGTATGGATTGCTTCCATATGAAGCTTGATTAGCGGCTAAATGATTTGAAATAGCCATATTTATTAAGTTTCCGTAAGGTGAACTATTATACATGTTTAATGAATCTGCATTCAAATTTCCTTCACCCCCTGCTTCAATATCATTAGCATTACGGTCTGCCAATGCTTGTTTAAGAGTTAAATCAGCATTAGCTAAATTCTCAATCTCATTTATATCATTTAATTGCTGATCTAAATTATCTTGTGATTTATTTAAAGAGTCAGCATAGGGATTATTTTCTGTATTTTCAATAGACAATTGATTTGAAGTATATGGATAACCTGAAATTGCTGGAACTGCCCCTGAACTTAAATTTCCGTACATACCTGAATAATCTGGATAAGCATAGCCATTACTTGGATAACTAGAATATTGATAAGACTGATATGAAGTTGGACTTAGTCCAGTCAAACCAGCATATTGATCATGTAGTATTGATTGACCATTAGCCAAAATTGTACCAGTTTGTGTTGAATCGAATGTTGATGGAACATTTTCTCCGCAAGCTGCTCCATTTTGGGTTAAACCGTACGATAATGGAGCTGGAAATATTGGACTTGAGGGAAGAGCTGAATGTGGAAGATAAGGCCCTGGAACCCCGATTGGTGGTGGAATTGAAAACATTGGATGACCAGGGTGATAGAGAGGTGAAGCACCCATTTGAAATGGTAATACACCAGTACTAGGAAAATTTGGCATTAATTGGGGAGGATAATGCGGTAAAGGAACTAATGGACCAACATCTAATTTTGGGTGACATGGTGATGGTGATGGCAATGGCATTGGGATTGAAGGTTGTGGTACATGCATCGGAGGAGGTGGAAGAATAGGACGAGCAAGTTCTTGTGGAAATCGGTAAATTGGTGGTGGAGGTGGTGGAAGAATAGCTATACGTGGTTTTATTTTTCGACAGCATGCTCGTTTTGGTTGACACTGTGGTCTAGGAGTTGGAAAGCAAATCATTGGACGACATGGTGGTGGACATGGCGGTGGACAAACCGGCACACATCTTGAATTTCTTGCGCCCATTTTTGTTAAGGGATTAGGAATTTATTCGAGAATGGGAATTAAATTTTTTAAAAATTGAATTTGATTCAATATTTAAGTTTAAGATTTGTAAAACTGAGAACTATTATTTATATTTATATTGAAAAAAAAAGTATTATGACGTATCTTAAAATTCTTGTAACGCTTATGTTTCTAGTTTTTTTTATTTAAATTTAAATTATCTAATTGATATAAGTTTCAAATCAAGCTATTGTGTGCATTGAGTGGCTAATTACACTTCTTTCTCTAAGTCAAAATCTCTTACCAAAGTATTAAGACAATGGAGGCTAAATTATTTTCCTACTGGCACAATTTTAGTGATATAATAATATAACAATGCATTATCACGCTAATAACCATGACATAAATGATCTGGGACTTGACATATCAAATCTTTCATATAAGAAATGCATGCATGAAAAATTTTAATCGCTTTAATTTGATTTTACATTGCTGATTAATGAACTATTTATCTCCTATTTAAAAAAAAATAGAAAAAAAAAAGATTTGTTTAAATCATATTTTATTTGTAAAAAAATTAAAATTTTTGTAAACAAGCTAACAATTTATTGGTGAACTGAAGTATAGTTGTACGAACCAGACGGCAATTTACTGCTATTTTGAGACGAAAGAGAAGGAATTGTACTAGAACTACATGAAAGTCCAAAACTTCCATCCATCGAATTTGTTTTTGGTGGATAAAAATCTTGATGCATTGGCCTATTCTGATTTTGGAAAAAAGCTTGATTTGGAAGCTTTGAAGGAATTATTTGTTCATTAGGAAGCTTATAATTTTGATACTGATTATGAATTGGAGTTGGCAAAGAAAAGTTATGGTAAAATTGAGAGGGTGCTTGAATTACATTAGGTTGCATTTGTGGATAAGATGTCGTATTAAGATATTGCATATTTGGATAGTAATAGTTATTATTATATGGGTTAACAAAATTATTAGGAAAATTTAAATCCATCGATTTTTCTTTGTTGCTTTTAGTTTGCTTGGAGCCCATTATAAAAATCAGAATATTTTTTTGTTTGAGAAAAAGGGTAATTTTTGTTTTAAGTATTTATTACGATCTGTTAAGTCGTTTTGATCGTTTTTTTGAGTCATTATTACCTTCAAATAATCAAATAATTAAGAAAATTTAGCTGATCATTAAGATAAAAGTATGATAAAATTAGGATTGATTGTATTTTATTAATGCTTGATGAAACGCCTCTGGTGATTTGAATTAAAGTCATCTTGTTTATTATGCCCGGAAGATTTAAAATAAAAATTTATTTTTAAAACGAAACAATTAATTTGATTTTAAATTTTTAAATTTGAACTCTTTCGACCAAAAAAATTTCATCAATATCAAATCAATAAATAATACATATCTATCAAATTTATTTGTTCATGTTTAAGATTGTTTTTTAATTTTTTTTTCAAAATTAAACCTTATTTTTTATCGATTTTTCTGGAAAATTTGTAAATAAAATAAACAGGCCAGTTTTTTTTTTAATAATTATAAAGATAGTTAAAAAAAGTCCTTTTTTTGAAATTTTGTATAGTTTTTTTGTGAATCCAAAAAATGAATTTGAAATAATTTAAGCGCCTGATAAAATTCCTTATTCAATGTTCGATTATTTTCCAAAATGTTCTCTCTTAATGATAATTCATATTTTTTATGTTTTAAATTAAGAAGAATTGGAACCGAAGAGTTGTTATATTCTTTTTATTTCAAAAAAATTCTAATCAAATAAAAGCTACTACTAATAATAACTTTTATATTGGTAAAATAATCGGTCATTAACTGGCAATCTTTCTTAATTAAACTATTTTAGTTTCTTAAATTTAGCTAAAACCCAGGAGCAATTAGATTTTCACTGCGTTTTTCTATTATTTTTATTAATCTGAAGTAGCAATAAAGAGTCATGAAAAGTTTATACTAATGGTAAGTTTGGAAGATCGTGTAATTAGAAGTGATCTTAAACAGATAATTAAAATAGTCAACGATCATATGAAGATTAAACTAATGAACTTGTCTAAATATTTGAAGCTAAACCAAAAAAGATAGCACAACGTAAAAAAAGTGAGAGTAATCAGTAAAAGTGACTCTTTAAGTTTTTGAAATAAGGCAAAAATTTTTCCCATACCGGGAATTGAACCCGGGCCGCCTGCGTGAAAGGCAGGAATCCTAACCACTAGACCATATGGGACTTGGAGTAAAAATAACTTTTTTCAAATTTAAATAGAATCAAGTACTGATTTAGTTGTAAAAAATATTAAAAAGATTCTCGTAAAATAAATATTAAAAAGTATTTTTCAAATAATTTATTTGCATCTAAAAGAAATATACGCTTTTGGTTAAATGATTTAAATTTACTCCATTAATCAAATCTAACAGTAATACATAAAAAAATTACATGTAAAATTTAATTTTATCGAAAAATCTTGATTATTTTTATCAAAAATTTATCAAAAAAATATCAAAATTATTTAGCAAAAATTAAAATCGAATGTTATTTTTTAAAAATGAGACTTTTGATTACTATAGGCATTCTTTATTTGGTAAGTTGTCAAGAGAATTTCGATTCTTATTTTGACTCTGCTAGCTGGATCGACCGAAACGGGATTGTGGCTTTGAGCATATATCACAAAACAATTGCTTATGATAAAGTAGAAGCTTCCTTTTCTGAGCTTGAAGCTAGATTTGGATCTGACATAGAATGGAGAAACCGAGAGGCTTTGTACATGCAATTTTTATGTCATGTTAATTTCGCCCCAAACAAAAATCCATGGAACATTGAACCTCACAGAATAACAACTAGCTATTTACAACACATTTTACATGCATGTAATCCACCAAGAAAATATTACTACTACGTCTAATTCGATGTTAAATTTTTTTCCAAATAAATAAATTTTAAAATATCTCTTTTAAGATATCTTAAATGTTGTTTTAACAAAATTATTTTTTGATGTTTGCCAAATAGCTTCTATTTTAAAGAAAATTCTAAATAAATAGAAACAGCCGTCTAAGACAAAAAATAATAATTTAACAAATCTCTAATAACTGTTTCAGCATTGTATGTATGAATATTTATAATAGCTGCTCCTACACATGTTTGCCAAGCTAGAGAAAAATTTAATATTTGAAAACAGTTTTTTTGAAACTGGACAATCCTTCTTAGCTAAATAAAACTAACTAAGTAATAAAACTAAAAACTAAAAATAATAGTCTTATATAACATCACAATATCCAATTTTTATAATAACTTTTTATTAAATAATTGGACAAAGTCTACCACACTCACTTTTATAGAAAAACCTTTTCTCTAATTAGAATAAGGTAAAGTCAAGCAAAAAAAAATATTCGCTAAGAGAGAAAATCAAACAAAAAAGATCCGGAAAACAGAAACTCAAAAAAAATTAAAAAATTATTTTTTTACATTTATTTTAATAATATATGAATTAATTTTTACACTTTTACGGTTAAAACAGTACGTAAATTATTATATAAAAAAATACAAGTTAAAAATATTAAGCTTTGTCTTAGACAAAATTTTTCTAAACTATACCTCCCTCTTTTTTTGTTGATTTATTTACAACTTGTGAATCAAGTTTTAAGTCAAAAGAATTTTTATTCATCATTAACCAACTTTATCCAAATTTGTTATGCATGAACATTTATTAGATTTGGAACTTTTTTTTTAGACTTAACCAGAATTTTTTTATGACTTTCTCTTTTGGCGAATATTTTTTTTTGTTTGACTTTTAACCTCACTCTTCTCTAATCCTTTTTATAGAATTTTTCTGGATATTGTTTATTTAGTGAACAAGGAGCTAAATAACTTTATTTTTAATTTTTCATTATAAAAATAATTTTTTATAACTAAAATAATATGATTTTATCTAAATAAGACTTGTCCACTTTTCAATCTTACCCACATTTTTCGAGATTTTGCTTATGATAGTTTCTTCACTGTAAGATTCTCTATCTGAGCATATTCAGCAATAAAATTAAATAAAACACCAGGAAATACAAAGTTATCTTCATCCCTGTAAAAGACTGTGACTAGTCAATTAAGCAATTTTTGAAAGACAAACTTCTAGATGCAGTCGATTCATATAGCTACCTTGGTATCGAAATTAATAATAAGCTCGATTTGAGTCTACATTGGGAAAGAATCATCAAGTATACGAATAGTGTCCCATTTCTTATCAAACAACTCAAACAACTTGGCTTCAAAACTGAAATTCTAATGGCTGTCTTCAAAAGTCTTTTCATTAGTCACCTTGTTTATAATAGTCTCGTTTTAATAACAGCGTCTTGCGAGCAAAAAGCCCATATTAAAAGCGTCCAGAACAGAATCATTGATATCACAAATAAGAATTTGTTCAACATCCAAGACGAAAACGAGCAAATCGAAGTAATGTGTATCAGAAAAGTTTCTAAACTCCTCGCTGATCCTCATTTTTTTTACTCAGAAGTATAAGAATGTCGATCGCTCTAATTCTCTATTCCGATTCAAAACAAAAAAAGCGAGAACCAAGATCTTAGTGACGAAATCGAATATGCATATTTGAACCGATATTTGAATAAGTTGCTTTTCGAATGAAAATCAGCTTCAAATATAATTTTTGAATATTAATAAATTTGAAAAATATACTTAAATATTATTTCATTTAATCATAAAAACATTCGAATTAAAATTTATAAAAAGAAATCAAAAACTGAATATAATGAATATTCGATTTATTAATTCAAAAAAATAAATAGTTGAAAAATAAAAAAATTTATAGGAAAATTTAAATTTAAAAATATTCAAAAAATAAACTGAATTTTGATGTTATTTGGAAACCAATATATATGTCAGATTGTTGGTTAGTCATCAAAATTTTTCAATTTTTTTTGTGCTGACATAAAAATAATTTATTCTTAAGGAACTATTAGTGAGTAAAAAAAATTCTAATGAAAATTTGATAAAAAATGAGATATTTTTACTTTACTCAATATTTTTAGCAGGTTCTAGGCTGTATGTTAAGTATTCTTATTTAAAGTATTTAATTTTTCGTAAGCCTTATAATAAATGACTGATAATGTAGCTCATAATAAATCATAAGCTGTGCGCTTATAAAGCATACAAAACAAAATAAAATCATCAACACCACAAAGCCTGAGGGGTTTTCAATAAAAAGCCCTTTAAATATTTTAAACTAAGTGGACCTAAATTTTGTCTCGCTCCGCAGGCCTAACCAAAAACTATATTGTAAAACTTAAATTTTTGTCTTATTTCTTAAATAAATTTTATTTATTCCTCCTTAAACTTTATTTTAAAATATTTGTAATTAATCAGTCGGGCTTTCAATAATGTTAAGAACAAAGATTGCTTGAATTTTAAATTAATAATTAAATGATAAATTTTTTATATATTTTATTCAAATTTCAATATTTTTAATTTTTTGTTGATTTTCATTTAAGTTCAAATTGCTTTTCAAATTTAAGTTAAGTTCGAATTTTAATTTAAAAACAGGTGGTTTTCGAAATTAATTTCAAAAGTATAAATAAATCAAATTTAAATTCAAAATTTTATTCAAATAAATGGAATATTCAATTGCCCTTTCAAATTTTTTAATTATTCAAGTTTCAATTTGTGGGAAAAAAACTAATTCGATTTCATCACTAAAAGATCTACAATGACAGCATGGTAGAATAATATATACGAGCTTTAAGAGATGAGTTTGACAAACAATAACTCTATACATTAACTAGGCCAACCTCACTAGAAAAAAATCACATTGGAGTAAAAGAAGTTAAAATAAAAAAAATCCCCAGTTTATAACAAGATATTGGAGGAAAAATAGGAATCAAAACAAGCATAAGAAGATGTGTAACAAACCAAAATATCTTTATTATTATTAGTTATTTGCTAATACCGAGCTATTGTTCCTTCAGATTAAAAAATAAAAAAAATTTTAAAATAAAAGTAAAAAAATAAGTAAAATAGAATAAAATTTTAAAAAAAAGATTAAAAATCTTCGCAATAGATTTGACTTAAAAACACTATTTTTTTTTATCTAATCATAATTTAAAAAAAATTGTTCACACTTGATTAAAATGATTTCATTCAAAACAACATTAATTAAAAATAGCAAAATCAAAATAGCGAATAAAACTTAATTGATTAATTTTGATTTATTTTCTCACTATAAATCAAGAAAATAATTTTAAATTTTTTTACAAAGTTATATAATTATCATCAGACTAACAAATTTAAAGGACAATTTGGAAATAACATTTTTTTCAAACTGGATTTCAAAATTTGAAATAAGAAAACAAAACTAAAGCAAACCTTTTTAAATGAGAGACTAATTTAAGAATGTTCTATTTTAATACAGAGCCGACTAAAAGTTAAGTTAGTTTAGCATTAAAATAGTTTACAAGACAAAAAAGTTTCACTCAATTTTATTTTTACAAATGTATAAGTTGTTTGTGCAATATTTATGCCATAATTCAGTCATTACAAAAAAATTTAAATTCAAAAACAAACCTTAAAAAATCAACCTTACCAGTGTTCCTGTCGATGATAATTTTGCTATGCTATTTAAACTAACAGATTAAGGAAAATCGACAAGATAAAATATTCCATTATGGAAAATCAAAATGTATCTAACGAAAACAAGCCAATTTTTGAGCCTTCATTGACCAAAAACTCTGATAATGAAATAAAATTCAAAAAACTTAAAAACAAAGAAGAATTCTACAACCGTCTAATAGAATTTCACCGACACAAAAATGTAAATACTCCAATAATCAATTTTCCTACTTTGAATGGAAAATTGTTAGACATTAAAAAACTCTACAATATTGTAATTAGTCATGGAGGCTGGGAACGCGTATGCGAAAAAGAAAAATGGAACGACGTAGGTCTCGAATTAGACTCCAAACTGTTCAAATCTTGCCTGAACGGAGGGCATGCTCTCAAAACTATATACATCCGCTATTTGAGCATGTATGAAAAATTTGATTACCACATGTCGTACGCGACCAGTCTTAGTCAGGGCGCTAGTGTTTCTTCTCTACTAGATCCCCTGCACAATTTTAATCATTCTCTTCCGCATTCAATGAGCGTTAGTGTTATTGCATCAAATTCGGCTCAAACGGATCGACAAAGTTTGGGATATCACAAAAATTCAGTGCCTAATTTTGATGACACGTTGGATCCGGACTTAAACAGAAGAAGATTTAGCTATCTCACTGACTTGACGCCCATGAATTATTCGTATTCTCAGCACAACCCGATCGCCGGCTACTCCAGCTCGTACTTTAATCCTAATCCATACGAAAAAATTGAAATTTCGTTAATTAGTGGTTTGCCAAATGAAATTGATTTTATCTTTAATACTATGATCTTAATGTCTAGTGAAGAAAGCAATTCGTTCAAAATTTACCAATCACCTAGGCTTATTAATCTTATTTTGGCTCATGTGGGATTTTTTGGCGAAAAAGACAAATACAATTTGAGACCTTTGTATCAAAAACACTGGTTCAAAGGAGCAATGCCTTCCAAAATAGATAAACAAGATTTGTTTGAAAGATATTTGTCCAACGATGAATTGAAGCTATTGAGTGAAAAATATAAAAACTGGACAAGTGAAGCCTATGTGAAAAGAGATTTTGACAAATTTTGGATTTCATTTGTAAAAATACCTGATGAAGATTTTGGTCAACGAGAACTTTTAAACTCAATTTTGCCACAAAATGAAGATACACTTGACAAAACAAATGAAATTTTTAACTTGACCAAAGTTGTCGATGATTTGTCTGATAATCTGATTGAATTTAGAGCCGAGTTCAAACGCATTGAACAAGTTTTAGTCATTTTAAACAATTTATCTTTTGAGGATATAAACGCTGATTTTATGACCAAATGTCAAGTTCTTTTCGAATTTCTTATTGTTTGCTTGTACTGTTCTAATCAAAATTATGAAATTAGAAAACACGCATTGGACATTCTGGCAAATATAAGCAGAAAGTTAAAGCTTAGATTATTGAGTGATAAACACAAACGAATGCTGCTTAATGCCATGTATCATTTGATAATTGGCCAAGAGGAAATAAACTATTCGACTTTTGAAAGCAAAGATGACACTTTGCCAGATAAAATATTTCCCCTTATGGATCGATTTGAGGTGATTCGCGGCCTAGAAATTCTAACTAAACTGTCTGCTCAAGAACAGCTTGATAGTTTGACCGATGATGACTTTTTAAATAATGAAAAAATTATATCCAAATTCAGTGTCCAGTTCAAAAACGGTCAAAGTGTGTTGCTATTAGAGAAAATTTTTTCACGCATTAAAGAAATATTGCCTGTCCAAGATTTACTTATCTTGTTGCATTGTCTAGAGTTTGTATACAACATAAGCCAGTTTAATGAGTTTATATGTAATTTGATTATGAATTGCATGGAAGAAAATCTGGTTCAGGAAGAAAGACAAGAGAAATTTATTTCAATTTTGATTAATTTTTTATCATTAGATATGTCTCACTTTGGGGTGGCTAATGATTCAGTTGAGCAGATAAAAATGTACAAAATCATGCCCAGTAATGGACAAATTGTTTCGACTGTTCCAGTACAGCATAATACAAACCAAAATCATCTAATAAATGTTCAACAGCAAAATTCGAACCAAAAAACACCTTCTTTATTACAGCAAACATTGAACAATCAGCAATTGATAAAGCCTCCTCAAGCCCAAAATTGTAAGTTTAATTGTTGAATAGAAATAATTCTTTAATAATCAATTTTAATCTCAAAATTGCTTTTTATTTAGTTTATTTTAAAAATCTTAATTGCAGAAGATCATTAATAGTTGCTATTTGCTTTTATACAATTTTATATATTTTTTCACATATCATTTTGAGATAGAAAACAAAAATAAGAACAGAGCTCAAGCTTATAAAAATATTAAATCAATTTAAACTATAAGTTAACTTTCAATAATTTGTTATCTTGCAAAAAAGCTCTTTTAGAAAAGTAAATTTTTATTTAAAATCTGCCAAATTAACGATATAATTTACCCCAAGATTTAGTACAAGAGATTAATAGAGTGGAAGACAAAATTTTTAATAAAATATATAATTTTTACTACCATTACATTTATATTTCACAAGATTCACTCAAGTTTTTTTATAGCCTTGCTCATTAGATTAAATAGGCTAGCTGAAATATATTGCTTTCATAAAATAGTAAGACTAAAACAAAAAAAGCTAATTTTACACAGAATCGACCGTCTAATTATTAAGAGAGTTTTTTGAAAAAATTAAATCTTATTTGTCAAAATAATGAAGGATCACAAGATTGGAAAAAAAATTTAATAGTCTTAAGTCTTTTTGTAATTAATTCATTTATTCTTTAACTTTAGTAGAGAATATTCAACTATAAATTCAAAATTTTATATTTAAATAAATATTTTAAAAATAATGATATAAGTAGTTAAGTGAATCTAGGATCATAAAATTTCTTTGAAAAAAAAATTTTAGTAAAAAAAATATTAGTTTAAGAATTGTCACCCGTCTTTCACACATTAAACAATATCCCTTCATTCTTTTTCTCTTATTCACTCCTTTGTGGAGCATAGGGTCATTACTTCTGATTTCCACTCAAGTCGATCCTTTGTCTTAACCCTTGCTTGTCCTCATCTCATTTTCATTTCGGTGAGCTCTTTCGTGACTGTCGACCTCCAAGTTACTGCTGGTCTTCCTACCTCTCTTCATCCTTGAGGTGTCCATTGAAGGGCTCTGTTTGGTATTCTTATTCTTTTCATTCTAAGAACATGTCCAAGCCATTGCAGTCTTTTATTTTTGGTACATTGACTTAATGACTCTGACTTCACTCTTCTATATAGTTCGTCGTTCGACACTGTTTCAGGCCAGTGTATCCAAAGAATTCTTCTCAGGCTACTTGCATGGAAGGTGTTTAGGCTTTTTCCATCCATTTCTGATATCCCCCAGCATTCGCCTCCATTCATTACTGTTGATTTTACTAAAGTGCTAAAGTATATTTTGATTTTTGTATCCTTACTGTAGTATTTTGACTTCCATATTGGTTTAAATCTGGCAAATACTCTTTTTGTTTTTGTGAGTCTGTTCTAACAATATCCCTAGTTAACTATAAATTTTGGGAAAATCTTTTAAATCATTTTATTTTTTTCAGTTTTTGACTCAAAAAAATTCATATTTTTATTTAATCTCTTTTTTGAAATTCTTTTAAAAAGCTAATCGAAAGTAACCTAGTTCTATCTATGTTCCTTCCTTGTAAAGCATGCTTAGATTATTATAAAATATTTAATTTAAAAAAATTTTTCTATCATCTAATGGCCCAAATTCTTCAATAAAGATATGATTTTAGGGGCACTTATTTTCAAGGGTATAGGGTAGTTAATTCATTTATTGTTTAACTTGATTAGAGTAAGTTCCAAATTTTGAGTTTTATTTTTATGTATAAATAGATATTATAAAAAAGATGACATTGGTAGTTAAGTGAATCTGGAAGTAATAATAATATGAATAATTAACTTTAGCAAGACCTGCGCAGCTATACTGCTGCAAAATGAAAAAAAAATTAATAAATAAAAAAAATACGAAAAAAAGAGCTGAAAATTTTCATGACTAAAATATAAGAAAAATATGAGTTAAAATTTTTTATTGTAAGTTTTGAGCTATTTTACATTTTTGCCTTATTTTGAACTAATCGATTCAAAATAATCGAATGTTTGTTTTTAGTTCCAATTAAAGCACAGCCTGTGATAAATAGTGACCAACAAGCAAGATCTATCCTCCGAAATTGGTAAAAATTTATTTATAAAATTAAAAGAAAAATCTTAACTTAAATTAACTAAGGTTATTGACATGTTTTCAAAAAGATAGCAATTCTGAACTTTCAAAAACTCAACTTTATCCGTATTACCAACAAATTTCGAAATACAACAATTGGCCTATTCTTACCATTCCAGTATTTTTCGAAATTTTAAAGTTTGTTATCTTTTTAATCTAAAATTAGACATATTGACAATAAAAAAGTTTAAATAATTTAAAGAAAATTAAAGATTATATTAAAGAAATTGATGTCATTTTATGAATCAGATTTCTAGGTTTGCATTCCACTGAATTTTTTTCTTTTTTATATTTAATAAATTTTTTAGATGCTTATCTAGTTAATTGAATAAAAAAATAAAGTCATCATATTCTATTAAAAGCCCACAACACACTTATTGTCAATAGAAGAAAATTAATTAAGAAAATTTATTTTAATTATTTTTAAAATTAAGCACTACATTTCCTCATCTACACTACGACGAAGAAACAAATAAACTACATGGCTTAAAGCTTGTTTTAAATTTAAAACAGCAATTGGAGTTGAAGGAAAAATTTGCATCTATACGAATCGAACCGATTGGCAGTGGGCAATCGATTCAAATCAATATAAATGAAAATAATGAGCAAAAACTATCTGAAGAAAATTCCAAAAATCAATTTCCATTGTCTCCACTTCCAGCAGTATCAATTAACATGCCGTCTATTGGCATGCCACTATTGACCCCTCCACCTCCATTAGAAAATTCGGACCAAAATGTGCTTAGCAATGAAACAAATAAAACAAAAGTAAATTCTTGTAAATTAAAAGAAACTTTAAATGGAGGAGACGCCGAATTGATTAGTCAAAATGAAGACAGTTTAATGTCAAATTCTTCGTCAGCAGCCTCAGGCGTTTCAGCGTCGAACTCAAATTTATCAAATAAGGACTCAAAATCGGACGAAAAAGCTAACAAAGAAAATAATTCTGATCTACAAAGGAAAATAGATTTAAAAGATACAATTGAAACAAAAGCTTTGACCAAATTACTTAACGAATCGTCTCAAGATTCTAAGTCTGATTCGTCAAGCTCGTCAAGTCCGATTAAGAAAAAAAAATTAAAAATTAATGAAATGGAAGATTTTATGAATAAGCCAATGGCACCAATTACAATTGTATCAAATCAATAC
This sequence comes from Brachionus sp. 'Tiscar', assembly GCA_006352455.1. Lineage (NCBI taxonomy): Eukaryota > Metazoa > Rotifera > Eurotatoria > Ploima > Brachionidae > Brachionus > Brachionus sp. 'Tiscar'. The sequence goes on along the minus strand of VANL01000524.1, from coordinate 16,642 downwards.
TCTAATAGCATACAGGTTCAATTTAAAAATGAAACAATTAAGCAGCCATTTTTGATCGCTCAACCAATTGTAGCCAATCAGTCTAATCAACAAATAAATCAGGCAATGCCTCAAACTACGGCTCAGCAACTTCCTCAAAATAATCAATTCGTTCAAGTAAATCAAGTTGATCAAACAAACAATAAATCTTCAAATGGAAATTATTTATGTGAATGGAACAATTGTAACCAATTTTTTCCGACAGCAAAAGCAACATATATTCATGTGTGCAAAGCTCATCTTTTAAGTGCTGAGTTCGGCAGCGAAGCTGATGGACAGCTATGCCTATGGGCTGGTTGTGATCAAATAAAACGCCAAAAATGGTCATTAGTTAATCATTTACAAGTGAGTTTTTTATTATTATTTTAATATCATTTCTTAATTTTTTTAATTCAAGGAAAAGCACTGTAGTGAGAATGCTATGAAAAATGCAATGATATTTAGACAACAAGGAATTGTAAAAGCTGTGAATAATCAAAATGCAATAGCCAGTCAAATAAATTATTCAAAAGATGCTGCTTTATTTGCAATTCAAAGACACCATCGTCTCAAAAAAGAAGATTTTATTGTAAATTTATCTTATTTTATTTTATTAATTGAGATTATTTTCTAAATTTTAATTTTAAGTCAGCTCAAGAAGGTCCAATAACAAAAAGTATCAGACTTTTGTCTGCTCTGATTTTAAGAAATTTGGCAAGAAATTCTCAAAAAGCAAAAAAGTAAAATTCTAAAAGAAAATTAAAAATCAATTAAATATAATAAATAATTTTATTTTTTAAGAATTATACAAAATTATGAGGCTCAGTTGACGGTTATAGCTTTTGATTTACTTGAATCATCTGGCGCAATATCAAGTTGTTTATGGCATTTAACTCATTGAAATATTCCTCTTAAAATCTAGAAAAAAGGAATTCCTTACTTAAATAGAAAATTGTATATTTCTTTTAATTTTGAAATAATTTTTCTCAAAAATAAAAACTATCCTTTTGTTTTGGTATTTGATTAGATTAAATTTAAACTTGAGCTTCTTTTGTCAATTATTTTGAATTAATTTAAACAGTCCATATAATTAATTTTAAACAAAAGTTGTTTTAAGATTTACTTAGCGAGACAATTATTCTTGGTGATTTTAATCCTTAAAAATTTTAAAACACAATTTATCTTTTACAAAAATTTTAGCTTCAAAATTTAACAACAAATAGGTTTAAATCAGAAAAATCATAGATAGAATTTTTTATTTTTTATTAGCTAAATTATATTAAGCTTTAAAATGTAAAAAAAAATACGTTATAAAACCAAAAGTTTATTTGAATTTTAATATTTTTAAGAGATTTGCTTTAAGTGGTATAATTTGGGTAAAGAAATAAACAACCATTTAGCTTGAAACAGTGCAACATATATATTGATATATGTCATTTTAAGCATTAATTTTGGGATATATGATATGGTTTTAACTTTTTAAATTAAAATTTTTTGTGTGTTATTTTTATTCATGGAAAAAAAGTTAAAAAAATTTAGCTTTTAAGAAAATAATTTTGCGAATAAACTAAAATAAAATAGGAAATTATTTTTTATTTTAGTTTATATTCAATCAAAAATTGAACTAATTGATTCAAAATTCTTTCATCTTCATAAATGAACTTTTTAACAATTAAATTAATATTAAATAGATCACATATATTAGATAATAAAATAAATAAATTTTCTGAAAAACATAACACATCTATATTAGTTTATAAAACAACAATTGATTTAAAAATTATTAAAAAATATTTATGAAAATATTTTTGAATTCTTTGTTTTTAAATTTTCTTTTATAAATAAAATTGTTCATATAATTACAAATTCAAAGATTTACTGGAATGAAAATGTATAAATAAAAATATAAAAATAAGTTTAACACTCAAAAACCTGAGAGGTTTTTTCGACCCTTAATGTTATCTTTCTTTTTATTTTTTATTCCATGAAAATAAGCCTATTTTGAAACAAAAATTAAATCATTTTAATATTTTTTCATTTTAGAATTTTGATTGAAAAAAATTTTCAATAATAATTAAAATTTATTTAACTTAAAACAAAGAAAAGATGTAACATAAAGCGCCCAAAAAACCCATCCGGTATTTAAGTGTTAAATAATCTTACAGCTAACTAAGGATGTGAGTAAATGAAAAAATATCGATTCAAGAGATTCGATAACTTTTTCGAATTTTATAATCAAATGAATAGTTTTTACGTTGTAATATTCAATTAAATAATCACGATTTATGTAGAAAAAAAATCACATGATTTTTTGTTTTGCCCAAATATTCTTAATATTATTTGATTAAAAACTATGATAAACTAGCATTAAATATATTATCTGCGCAAAATTAACTTAAACATATTACCAGAATATTTTAAAATTTAATTTATAAGCTAAATTTGAAATAAAATTTGCATTTATCAAGAAAAATATTCCGATTTGAAAACTCATATCTTTCATTTTTAGAAACTATTCATTCTTATTTTAAGGACAAACTAACTTGGAAAAATCGCATCTTTTTAATTTAAATGGCCGAAGCTATTAAGGAAATAACGAAGCAGAAATTAGTAATTTTTAAATAGTGTTCTAAGGATTACTGTTCATAAATTATTTTCAATACAGACGTCTAAAACCAAGCAAAAAGAAGATAACGAAATTAGTAAAGAAATAAATGATGAAAACATAGAAAAAAGATTAAAGTCACTGCGTAGTTTTGTAAATAATATCGAGCCTAGTGCGCCTAATGCACAAAATGCAACAGCACCTCCAATTTTGGAATCCTCAGAAGCACAAACCTCACAGCCATCAACTAGTAATGATTCAAAATATTATGATATAGTATCTGAAAAAGCCATTAAAGCCAAACAAAGTGTAAATGATAATTTTTCAGGCTTGAATTCAGCTTTGGAAAATATTAAAATAGAAAATGTACAACCATTGATAAAAAATATAGCGACTGCACCACATGCTCCTTTAGTAGAAGATGTTAATATTGACAAAATAAAAGAAATAAATAAACTTCAATATCCAAAGTTAAATTGGAACCAAGCGAACGAACAAATATCAATAGATTCAGATTTAGCAAGATTTTACGAAAATGATCAATTATGTAAAGATTTAGAAGTCTACTACAAGTGTAAAGTCATTTCTAATGATGTATTTAATGAAAAATTAATTTCGGATTTTGTTAAAACTCACTCGAACTTGGCTGATTTTCAATACGATCCTTCCAATTCTAGTTGTCACTATAAGCACGATTTTTTCGAATTGGTCCGTGACTACTACGAGGCAAGGTGTTTGGTTATAAAATGCGAACGACACATAAACGAGTACAAATGGACGACTATAACCGAGCAAATGAGCAAAATTTGGTCTTTTGAAAAATATACTATTGAATCTTTTGGAATATGTGGTGATCAGCAAAGGTGTAGACACGAGCTAGTCAGTGAAAAAGCTTATCTCAATCGGCTTGAACTGAATAAATTACAGGAAATGTTCTACGAATTGAGATTTAATTTGATAAAAAATGGACTCATAAGCTCACAATTTTGCTCTAAATTAGCCAGACTAAAACTGGAGTCATATCTGCATGATTTTATGCATCGATTTGAAGATAATAAAAATTTTGACCAAGAAAACTATTCGAATATGAATCATCAGTTGAAAATTTTGATCGATATACTTTTCTTTTTTTATCGTAAAGTGTCCCAAACAGGCAATCAGGGAGCAGAATCTGGGCCGAAAAGCGATCAAAATGATATTTATTATGAAATTGACATGGAACAAACAGAGGAACGGACCAGGCAAATAGAAACCGAAGAGGATGAGCTGGAAAGTGTCCACGATGAAGTTGTAAAATCAAATTTAGTAGATTGGCTTAAGACTTTTTGCTCACTTCTTCTAAATGTATCCAACAAAAATAGAGTTGACACGCTCAAATCTCATAATTTAAATTTGATTACAAAATTTTCAACAATTCATTTTGATAATCAATTTTATGTACTTCAACATTTATTGCGAATTAAAGACGCGCTCAATTTTAGTAATTTAATACAAGTGCCATTTTTGTACTTGGAAAATCAAGGCGAAAATGTTCAACTTTACAAATCTCTTAGTCTGAATTCTTCTAAATCAGACGGAATTATAAACCTCTATTTTGATTATTATTTAAAATTAATAGCATCTTTTTCTTATGATATAATGTATAGGCAAGAGTCATTAGGTCTGACCAAACACATATTGGACAAGATAAAATCAAAGACACCGCAATCAAATCTAAATTCTTTGTCTGAAACAAATGAGCCGTGTACGAATCAATGGCAATTTATTGATCTTGAAGGAGAGCCAGAATCTTTAGAATCCATTTTGACCGACATCAATGAAGACGATCTGATTAAATTGTATTATCAAATTCCGTTTAATAATTTATTCTCATTTTTGTGGATGTATTTGGAATATCAAGCTAAAAAGCCACGTGAAGAAATGAAAATATCTGACACAAATTTTCGCAAAAATTATGTTAGCATGAAAATCATGTCTTTTTTGGACAGTCTAGCTCGTTTGAGCATTCGCAGTCTTTTGCTTTACAATCGGCTTAAGTTTAAAAATTTTTCAAAATTAATAGGCAAAACCCTTAGAGAAATTGTCAAATTTGTGTCAACTTTGCTGGCTCGAAACGCAAACATGGATACTTTGAGAACACACTATGACCAATTTGTCAAAAGAATTTTCTCTACTATTATCTATAGCCCGCTGCTTAAGTCCATAAGATGGACCATACTGACTCAATTTAATATAGGAAAACTAAACTTGAAGACCAAGTGGCTTTTGTTGAGCATAATGTGCGGTATCGATGTTTTTCATTCTAATTTTGAGCTTATATTCAACTCAGAAATAACCCATCCAGCCGAGTATATAAATCAATCGCTACAAAATGATTTAGAGTACATATTGGTCAAAGAATCATCCAGTTGTAGTGATATAGAACTGCTTTCTTTTTTGAAATCGTTGCATTTTTTAATCGATTTAGACTCAGGTGTTCAAAATTTGACCAACGAAGAAGCATATTTTATGCGTCAAGTAATCAAAGTTATTTTTAAAATTTCCTATTGCTATCCTAGTACACAAGATATATGCTACAAAGAGGGAAATTCCATCTTGTCGGCCGTTACTTTGGTTTATCCCAGTCTTATAGGCACTATTCTAACCGAGATAGAAATTAATTTGGAAAAAATAGGCAAAAAATGTTTATTTTTGTGCGCTGATTTGCCTTTTGACAAATGGTTGCCTTTTATTGATTTGAAAAAAGATGTCTATTTTATTCAAAAATGCATGCTACAAAATGTGCCCAATTCTATTTTGTTTCGATTGGCAATGAATCTAATTGATGGTTTAAATTTTAAAATGAATACATTGGAAATAAGTCAAACATATTTGAATAATGCTGATTTTAATTTAAAATCATTGCTTGGAACTTATGGACTTATAGATCTTGGCACTCTAATTAAAATAAAAATTTCTATTATTTTATTCGAACTACATTCTAGACTAACTAATTACTCCTATTTTGCTAAAAATAATGATGATTTATTTGGTACAACATGCAATTTTGATGAGTTAAGTCAAAGCTATTACAAATTATCAAAAGAAAAGCGTATTGATTTAATCTACTGGATTTGGTCTACTTATTATAGAATGAACTTGTTCATTAAAATAGACAGTCTTCGACTGGTTGATTATTTGGAAGATTTGACTCACATTTATTCACCTTCGAATGAAAATTTTTCCACAAACAATTATTTGTGTAAATTTTATCAACTTTATCTAAGCTTTGGACACCAAAGCGATCTTCAACTAAATAGCTTGGATTCTGAGTCGACTCAAACTTTAATCCAAACCGTTCTGCAGCCGAAATGTGCCTTGGAAAGCTATCTTAGACTTGTTTACACCTGTTCGGGCAATAATCTAAATGAAATTTTTGATCATTCTAACGAGCTTATTCAAATTATTTTGAGTGTGAATAAAAAATTCGGTTCAAATATGACCAAAATATCCTATTTGGTCACATTCGACTGGTTCGATAATTTAATACGTAAATTTTTGAGCACAAATCGAGTCGAAGAGTTTCGCCAATATGTTTTAAAAAATTTGTTTAAAGTAAGCCAAATAGTTCACTTGTTATTCTCGTTTAATCCTTCACAAATAAAACTAAGCGAGAACTATTGCACTAAATTGGAAAAAAATCTTAAAAAATTTCCATCTCCAAACACTTTTGAACCCTATTTGCTAACATGGACAGAAATTTTGGTCAAAACAAACAAAAATTGGCACAAATACAAAAATACAGTAAAAATTTTGGATTTTTTGCTATGCTGGACATTTAAAGCATCGTTGTTAAACGGACTAAATTTAATAAATTTAAATATTTTTGAAGAAATTTTAGCATTTGTTAAATCAGACTTTGGAATAAATGACCATAGTGGTGTAAATGCATCGGAATCTTTGGACTTACAGAGCAATCTGGCCGAATCAGAGCCTCAAAACACTGCTTGGTTTCAGCCTTCATTCAATTGGCTTAGCAGTTCATTGACCTATGTGGTCAATACAACAACTAATCAATTATCAAACACAATGGGCGCAGCAATTGGAGCAATTACTGGTTCTAATAGTGAATTTTTTGAGTCAAATGTTTACAATTTTACTTATGATAGAAAAATATACAAAGAATGTCCATATGTAGGCTTTTATTTAAGCTTGTGTGAAGAGAGAATTGAGGCTCAATTGTCCTTGTGGACTATTTTTAGATCATTCTTATTAGGAATCAATGATCCACTCGGAAATTCAATAGAAATGACACCAGGCAATTTAAATTCGGTTTCTTTTATAGAAAACTGCTGGAAAAAGACCTTGTCCTTGATAAACAAGACAAATGGTTTAGCTCTTAATTTTGCACCCCAACGGCTAATGCTGTTCAAATGGTGCGAAAGAGCTATTGAGCTGGACCATGACCATCCGATGCTGATACTATATTGGCAGAAGTTTTTTAACATATACTTGGATAAGGATTATCATTCTGTACTCAATCAATTGAATAGATCTAATTTAAACGAGTCTAATTCAAATGAGCATCAGGCACAATCTGTTACTTTTAAGCTATTCACTAGCACTTCTCAAATGAACTCACTACTAAAACAAATGAAAAAACACCTTGAGCTAACCAGTCAACACTATGCATACCGCGAAAATCATGATTCGCGTATAAACGAACTAATGAGTAAATTATTCTACGCACTGTCGCTTTGGATAGATGAAACCAGACTTCACGATCCTAACCTTTACTTGCCAGCTCTGCCCAATCACTATCAGCCATATTTGCTCGGAAAAGTTTTCAACAATAGTCCAGACTTATGGACCGAGTTTATCGAGGTTAACAAATTGATTTCTCATTTGAAAACAATTGGTAAATTGGGTGAAAGCATTAAATCAAACAGTACGTCAAGTCTTAGTCAAATAAGCTCGTCATTAAGTCAAAGTGCGCTTTTTTTCACTCAAACCGATAGATTAGTTCAAAAAATGGTTTCCCTTGACGAGCTTAATTTTGACTTTAATTCACCACTAAAAGATAAATATGGCGACTCAATTGAAAACATGATTCGTGTCGAGTCAGTAGGTGCCAGATCTTTTAGAGACGAAGCTGATCTAATACTAAACATTAGCGAACATTTAATAAAAAATATATTCAAATATAACAAAGATTTTATTAATCATAATCTCAATCATATGCTTAAATTAGATGAAAAACTAACAAATAAATATCTCATACATTTGTGGCATAATGAAATGTGCGAAAAATACGTTCAAGTTAATTGTACAAGTCTGGTAAATCCAATGCATCAGTGTTCTAGGCCAGCTATGGTCAAATTTGTGTATGAAGTAGCGAGCAAACGAGATCAGTTTAGACATGATATTAGAGAAAATCGAGCAGGTTATGAAAAATTAATTTCGAATTTTTCCGATTTGAGTGGTCAATCAAAATTTCCCCATGACGAAATTGTGTCATCAATGGTTGCTTTGAGTCAATTGATCAAGCGTTTGCTTAGAAACCACCATTACAATCCATCCGAAGAATCAAGCAATGGATACATATTGAGCAAGTTGTTCTACATGCTAATTGATTTGTACGAAACTCATATGAATCATCCAAACGATGTTCTCAATCCGGCCAAATCGATCACAACCACTCAAACAAAAGCAATTAATTTGACTGGATGGTCGATTTTGTTCAAAAATAGTGATTCATTTGAACAGATAAACGATCAATTCAGTGCTGATTCAATTCATTTGTTCATGTTCGATTTAATTCATTTAATAGGCAGCAATTTTATACACTCGAGCAACGGAGGGCGTCGATCACCCAACTCATTTAGAAAAACAAATCAGCTTGTTTTGCTAGAAAAAATAATCCAAAAATTGACGGCCACTATTAACATGAACAATGTTATTGAAAATACAGCCACTTTGAGTAGGCAAAGTTCATCAAGCTCTCAAATACCTTCGACCAGACGCAGCAGTTCCATATTGCTCAATCTGACCAGAAATAAACTTTCTTTAATGGCATTGTGTGCTCAGTATGTTGAGCCTAACGATCTTGACTTATTCAATGAATTCTACATGAGCATTTTGTCATCTATAAGTTCTATTTTGCTGAATGAAGTTCGAAATGAGTCCGAAAGTGATCCCAATTTGCCATCACTTGACTCAACTGAAATGATAAATCAAAAATTTTCCATAATTCTTCAGCTATTAACCAAATTTTCGTTTATTAACTTAAATTTTTTGCTCAAGAGTGAAACAGATGAGGACAGATTGAAAAAAATATGCACTAATTTTGTTGACTTTAATTTGAATTTTTTGTCCGAGTTAAACTTGGAAAGTTTGGTCATAAATCAACACAATGCCATTCCAGATTTAATCAATGAACAAATAAAAAAAAGAGATGCCAATTTAAAGCTTATTTTAGATCAATGTGTAGACAACTATGTTTCTATTTTAAATGTAACATATCCGTCTTATTTTGATTTTATTTTGCAAAAAATACTTGAATTCAGTTCGACACAAAATGCGCTAAAATACGGTCCAAAAAGTTTTGCTACTTTGTTAAATATAGTCAAACAAAACGAACTGGTCATGATTTTAAATCAAAACTCATGTCTTGATAAACATCAGTACGAAAAAACATTTAAATATTTAAGAGAATTTTTCATGTTCGAAAAATCTAAATTTTCTCAAAAAAATATAAGTTTTTTGTCACATTGGTCAATTTATTCGCGTCAAATAAGCCAAATAAATTCCAACTTAGCCATACTTTACTTTGATAAATATTTGCTCAAAAATATAGACAAACAAAAATTTGATACCATGTTCTCAATATTGTCCGATCTGTATTTGGTATGGATTGAGCCATCAACAGTACTCGACATAACATCCAAGTCACAAATAGACGTTAAACATATATACAAATCGGAAATATCATCGATTGAGACTAGACACGAGTTGGGACCAAACTCGTCCTCAAACATTCAATCTGCTGTTTTAATAATGATCGACTCATTTTTCGAGACATTTCACTTCATTCTCGAAAGACTTGAGACTGGTATGAAAACATATGCCTTAAATCGGCTTGTTCAATTTTATTATGAACAAATTGTCTGTCCACTAAGTCCCATTTCGCACATAAACACTAATAGTCTTGAATGCTATCATACTTGCATGGCCAAATACTCGACCAACTGGTTTGGTGAAGCATCGTTTGAGCCTGATTGTCGTACTGTCAATCTTATGTCTGAAATTAGCTCTAATCCGGCCTCTGAGCCTCTCAAATACTTGGCCTTTAACATTGTATGCTTTTTTGATCTAACCAAAATAACAGATAGCTATTTTCGTCATCCAGAAATTAAGCCAATTCAAATAAACGATCTTCTCAAGTGTATTCTTCAGCTATTGACTGAATTTTGTCTTCGTGATGCAATCAGAGAATCAGACTACTTTGACGCTCTGCTAAGACCCATATATAATCAAGCTGAAGTATTGCAATATTGGTCCATGTTGAGTGATAACTCCTATTCGAATATTGTTTTAGATAGATTTTTACCATCAGCTGATTACAGATATGCGTTTGCTAGTAGAGGTGTCGATAAAGGCTTGCTGATGATGGTCTTGAAATCAGCAGCAGAATTTTACTCATTAGTCGAAAAAAATTCTCTAAGCTGTTTTTCGTCAGCTAAAAGACGCCTTTATCTAAAGACCATTTGTGAACTATTGCTAAAGCCTTCAATTCAATCGGTCAAGACTGACATTGAATCATTTCAAAACTGCATTATGAATTTATTGACTGATATAGAAACATTTTCAATATCTGCTGTAACCGATGGATACAACAATATGAATTTAAAACACGAAATTCAGCTATTAATTGATGAAAGCCTGGGACTAATAACCAAAGCTGATGCTGATTTGACCGAAATTTATCAGTGTATATTCGAATCTTGGCTTAGTTCTTCCAAAGATTCGCCAATTTTAATCCATTTCATTAATCGTTTATCACGTAATTATAATCTATTGATGAATGAGAAAAATAATGACAAATATTGTTCTCTATTGGAGTTGTGTTTGGAAGTATTTTTCGAAACAGGCCGAGATCACATGGATGAAGTCGAAATAGAAAAAAATTTACTTTTATCTAAGCAAAATTTATTCGGAGACGAATGGAAGTGTTTATTTAGTGAAATTGATTTCATAAAAATAGCTCATTTGAGTTTAGATGATTTATTTGAAATAAAATTATTGAACAATTCTAGTTATCTATTGCTTAATTGTTACATGTCTCAAAGGCTGGCAATTATAAAAGCAAGTATGAGTTATGAAGATGGTTGTCTAAAGTACACTGATAAAATTTTAAATTCATTTTTGACTGGACAAAGTAAGCCAAAATGCTTGAAAGAAGAAAAAGTTATTCTAATATTGAATAAATTGCTTGAAACATATTTGACAATGAGTGTGACCTGTAATGAAAATGATGAAATTGAAAAAATTATTGGAAACCAAATGATGCGTTTGGTTAATTTGTTAATTTATTATGGTGAGGATATATTGTCGGGTCAAAATCCTTGTAATGAGGGTCAGTCAATTGGATCCGATTTACTAGCATCAATAGGATTGAATATTTTGGCGAAAAAGTCGCAGTATTCTCTTAAATTTCGGTTTTATTGTCGCTCAATGGCCATTTGTATAATTAAACAAATTTTGGTTGTAAAAAAATGCCATAATCGAGGAATTTTTCCAAAGCTTGATAAACAAAATCAAGAGGAATTTGCATACAAAATACGCCTTAGCCATTTGGACAATAATGGCTGCGGAAACGATTCGTTTAATTTGGCGCATCAAACAAGTCAAGACACCGCACACACGCTTTCAAGTTCTTTGCCTAGCTCTGGTTTACATAGCTCCAAAGAAGATTCTGTTCTGCATCAGAAGCAAAATCAACTATTGAAACAAGCAGCTTATCAATTTCATTTAATTTATCAAACAAAAACTTATTCTCAGTCGACCGAAGTTAATTATATTGAATTGGCAAATTATGTAAATGATCAATTAACTCAACAAGCACAATATTTTTGTTTACCGCAGTGTTTGAATTTAAGCAAATATTTATGTCTAAAATTATTCCGTGAAAAATTTTATCTTTTTTAAATTGGAAGTTTGAAACAAACAAATTTTATTTATTTATTGTGCATAAGAAAAACTTTTTTGAGCTTTTGTTATTAAATATATATAATCTCTTTTTGTTAATTTATTTGAATATTTGAATAAAAGGTTGAAATAATTTTTAAAAAATTTTAAAAAAAATTGGGAAATTAAAGTCCCCATATTACACAAACAACCAACTGTAAAATCGATATTTAGTTTTTTTTTAGGAAATGAATGACAGTGAGTCTAGAGTAGAATTATTGACTCTAAATGATAATCCGATAAGTTTCGAGCCTATTAATAATTTGACAAATGTTTTTTTTGACAGAGATAATCAACAAATATTTTGTGTCCGATCAAATGGAGTTGGAGGTAATAATTTTTTCTTTTAATACAATTCTGCTATAAATAAAATATCTTAAATAGCTTGATTAAACTTTAAAAATTTTTTATCTTAAAATTTAATTTTTTTTATATGACTTTTTCTTAGTTATTTGTTTTCAAATGTTTTGAACTAATTATAAAAATTAAACTAAAAATCAAAAAGACTCCAAAAAAAAAAATTTAAAATGATACATACAAAACCACTCTGAGTTATCAAATTATGGATTTAGTCAGGAAAGCTTTATTCTTTATAATTCAAGAAGAATTAAAAAAAAATCAGATTAGTTAGTAAAATGGTGCTTCTATTATATTATTTGGTTCGAATTAGTAAAGTATAATTTTTTAGAAATATTAAAATAAAATTTTTTTTTGAATAAAAAAAAATTTAACTAATTTTGGCTCGTTAATTAAACATTTTTCAATTTTTTCATTTTAGAGTTTTTTGTGTGCCAAATTTTTTATGTCTTAAAACTTAAAAAATGTGTTTTTGTGTTGCATCAATCTCTTGATAAATAATAAATCAAAATAATTTCTTTTTTTGTAACATTGAATCTTTAGCTTTTCTGCTTTTATTATCATTCTTTATTTTTAATGCAGAATCTATTCTTGTTTAATTTGTCCTTTATATTTTATTTTGATCAAAGTATTTAAAAGCTTCTACTAAAATCAAAATCTAATTATGTCAAGGTGTGGTAGTCAAAAGTCCTATAAATGAATCAAATTTAACATTTCGAATGGAAGATAAAGGAAATGTAGCAACTATAAAATTCAACCCTAATATGAGCATATTGGCAATTAGACGAAGAGATAGGAGTTGCATCGATTTTTTAAATTTCAAAAACTCTCAACCTCAAATAAACGAATACTCTCAAAATTTTAAAGCCAAAAGTTCCCAATTTCAGGAATGCTACTGGTTAGATAATAATGAAATTCTTCTAGTCAGTGAACAAGGCTTCGAACAATATCAAATATATCCGGAAAAGAGAGCTCTTAAACTAATAAAATACGTAAATATGCCTTTAAACTGGCTTATATGGTCACGTGAAGCTCAAGTTTTTATAGTTTCTACAGGAAGCTATGGAACTGTTTTAAATCCATACGTGTTCAACAAGGGTTCATTTATGAAGCTTCCAAAATTCGAGGTTGACTTACCACTTCCAGTAAATTTGACCAAATACCGTTATACACCAGACAATCCAAATAGCAACCGCTTCTTCCTAAATGAATCAGATGTCGTTTTAGGTAAAATATACAATGAGTTTTATGTAATGATTATTAGGCAAATGTCTACTGGCCAGCAAAATTCTGATTTGAAAACGCGTCGTCCTTCTTCAAGCATTAACCAAGGATTTTCAGAAATAGCTATGTACAAACTTTTAACAGATAGCCCAGCCAAAAAGACCAATATTTTGAAAATAAATTTGTCTGGCCGATTTACATTGAACATCATTGACGAATTGATAATTGTTCATCATCGTAATTCACTATCAAGTCTGGTATTTGATATCAAAATTGCAAGTGATTTTGATGGATATACTACATTTAATCATCCGATAATTAAAAAAGCCTCAATCCAAAAGAGCAATCTAAAAGAAGCCAGAAGTAATTCAATAAATAATTTTGAGAATGATTATCATCATGCACCAGTCGAAATGTATTCAATGAATTGGATAATGTTTTTGCCTAATGTAATCATCGATGCTAAGCTTGGATATTTTTGGTATGTTGAGTTAAATCTGAAAGATGGTGATCTAAGTCCTTTTCATGAGTTCAATGATGATTACTTAAAATTGATTGAATTTCTCTTAAATAGAAAGAATACCAAGCTTCATGTGTTAAAAGTAATTAAAAAGTTCCAGTTATATTAAAATACGATTATGAGAAACAAGATTTTTTCACATTTTAGAGAAATACTTTTTTGAAATTTTTGAGTAATTTTTATTTCGAATTTAAAAATTTTCAAGAAAATAAAAATTAGAAATCATATGAGCTAAATATGATACTTTGCAATTTTTAATTTTTTATAAAAGTCACATTCGCAAAAATAAAAAGAATAGAATTTTATTATTATTTTAAATTTCTTATAATCGTATTTTATTGTAATTAGAATTAATGTTTTTTGTATAAAAATTATCAAGGTTTGTGAAAATGTAATAAAATCAAAATCTAGTCTAAAAATTTTAGGAAGCCTTTTTGACAAGATAAATGAAGTCTACAGAATGTCTTTATTTCTTTACCCTAACCAAGCGGAATTGTTAGATTCAAATGCAAACACATCATCAAATCAAGAAAATGGAAATTTTTGGAAACAGCTGCCATTTATTGAGCAATATGATATGCACAATAAAATATTATATCCTTTATTAGAAGATGAAAAATGGTGGAATTCAAACTCAAAATACACAATATCAATAATTGTTGAATATTTTCGTTCACTTAATTGTTATAATTTAGTAATAGAACATTTTTTATACAAACTTCTTGTGAACGCGTTGCTAAAAGACAATCGTCTTTATCAGCTTCATCAATATCTTCAGTATCATGTTTTAAGTGATTCAAAACCATTAGCCTGTCTTTTATTGAGTATTCAATCAAACTATCCGGCTGCAAATCAATTGGCTATGGACATGCTCAAAAGACTTGGAACAGCAAATGAAGAGATAATAGATGTTCTTTTATCAAATAATTTTGTTCTACCTGCTTTAAGATTTGCCATTCAAATGAAATCAGATGATCATTTGATTCCAGCTAAATTTCTAGAAACTGCCAAATCAATGAACGATCCGGCAATTTATTATGAAACATTTAAATTTTTTGAAGAACGAAATATAAAATTAAGAGGCACACCAAATTTTAGAATAGATGAAAATTGTGATTTTTATGTTGAGTATTTTAATAAATTATTTGATTTAAAAACTGTAAAATAATTCAAAAATTGTTTTATTATCACAATTTGAATAAAAGAATTATTTTTGTAATAAAATTTTTAATTAAAAAAATTGTCAGTCAGGTTATGAGAAGAAAGCTTCGAAGTATTCTTATTTTCAAATTCAATTTATTTAAAAACCGAAAATATTAAAAATCTAGATGCAAATATTACCTAAATCTAGTCTTGTCTTACAGCTATTCTGCTGGAGCACCGTAGTTTATGCAATAGTTCTATTTAAGCTAAAATTCTTCAAAAAACCCAATAAAGATAGTACTTGAAATTTTGACCATTTTGAAAAAAGAGTAAACAACACTGAATATTTTATCTAAAATCTATTTCAAATATATTAGGACATGTGGCGCTATTAGTAGCAAAAATCCATAAATTTTCTTGATTAATCTTATTCAAACAGCAAATCACCATTTTCTTATTACCACAGTAGTACTTACCACAACTGATTTCTAATGAATAAGGCCTATTCAAAGATTAGTTTCAAATATTAATTTTATTTCAAATAAAGTTTTATCTATGATTTGGAAGAAAATGATGCTCTATGGCATCTTTCATCGATCATATTCATAATTTTAAAAATTTTATTGTTATTATTTTGTCAAAGTTAAAAAATTAAAGTAATTTTTTTTCTGTTAACGAATTTTTTTTGTTACCTAATCCTTACATCAAAGCAAAAAGTCTAGTTTACAAAGTTTAAAATCAAATTTTTTTACGCATGAACTATTAAAATTTTAGTATTTTTGTCTACAGACACATGATGGCATACATTTTTGTGGTTTCAATCCCATTTTAAATCTAGAAATAAAAGAATATGAATTTAAAGAAAAAAAATCACGATTCTTTCTAATGATCAAAATAAGAACTTTAAAAATATTATAATATGATTTTTACTAGATTAGTAATAAAATTCCGGAAATAATTTTGGTTCCAGAATTGGAATTACTCAGAAGGAAGAAATTCAAAAGCATTTTCTCCTTGTTTTTTAATATAAATACATTGCAAATCAAGTTTTAAGCATTGCTATTTTTGAATTGGGCCTTGTTGAAATTCTGTGAAAAAAAATGGGTATTTAAGAGCTGATAAACATCTTATTTTTTTCTCTAATTGAGTTCCAAAAAAAAAATTTGAATTAATATGTCTAAGGATAAAAGCTTAAGGCAAAAAATTTCCGTAACAGCAAAAGAAATGAAAAATAAGCTTCCACGAATAATTCCATTTTGCAGACCAAGAAAGAAACGTGGACTAATGAATGAAAATGTTGAAAATTTTCACAAAATGAATTTGAATCAGCTAGAAACAGAAATGTCAACATCGATTGAAAACGGAATCGATTCATTTAAAGCAGAACAACTTTTGATAAAAATTGGCAAAAATAAAATTAGTGTAAAAAAACAAAATCCACTACTAAAAGTAATAAGTTATTTTTTAACTGGTTTTTGTGGCTTGTTATGGATAGCAGCAATAGTGTGTATTCTAGCTTGGAAGCCCATCGGAGAACCGAACTCTGATCC
>VANL01000523.1:0-30751 GCA_006352455.1 Brachionus sp. 'Tiscar' | reverse complement strand
AGATTATTGAACCTATTGAGTCTACAGTTGAAGAGATTGAATCAAATTCCAATAGATTGTTAGGTATTAGAGATAACGTCAGGACAAATCAGGGCAAACAAGCGGAATTGATGAAGTTACGAAGTAAAAAATATATTCCAGAGGTGAATATTGGTGATTTTGTAACTTTACCAATTCCAGAAGTTGACAAGGGATTAACTGAGGCTCCTAATT
Organism: Brachionus sp. 'Tiscar'; assembly: GCA_006352455.1. Taxonomy (NCBI): domain Eukaryota; kingdom Metazoa; phylum Rotifera; class Eurotatoria; order Ploima; family Brachionidae; genus Brachionus; species Brachionus sp. 'Tiscar'. The sequence continues at coordinate 30,538 of VANL01000523.1, read as the reverse complement.
TGATTTGTCGAATAGTCGATATAGATTACGACAAATCACTTCATGAACTTGCTTCTGGGGCTGGAGTATTAAATACCTTGTTTGCCCGGAATTGTTTTGAGTTAATTAAGGATTGTGTTGTTGATTTTCAAGTCAAGTTAGATAAAAGTTTAAGTGTTCGTGAAGCAGTTAGTCAGCTATCTTTTGGCGGAGGCCAAGGTATGGTAAAATGTAACTGTACAAGTCAATGTTTAACTAATAGATGCAGTTGCAAAAAAGGTGGTTTATTGTGCAATTCAAGATGTCACGGTGGAAACTCATCTTGTAAAAACAAATAAAATTATTTTACTAATTTACTTAACATTAAAATATGTTTAAGTTATTTACTAAAAAAAATAAAAAGTCAGGAAATCATTAAAACTTTATTTTATTTTATATATTTGACACTTTTACTGGTCACTCAGTAATTTTACAAAATAACGTATTTTACAAAATTACGGTAACATATATATTCTGAAAGAGCATAAAATTCTCTACATGCTAATGTAATTTAGAAAAAAAAAAGGGTATGGCGGTTTTTGTGGGCTAAAAAAAGGAAAAAGATGTGCTTTTTCTGGTTTTGCCCCCTCCAAAAAAAATTTTTTTTTGGGGTTTTCGAGGGCGTAGATTACGAATTTTGAGTCAAAAATGTGAAATTCGGATAGCACTAAAGTTTTGAATTTCGTGAACTTTACGAAAAGTTGATGGAACATTCTGGCTAAAAATGGAAATCAGACTTTCACATTGGATGGACCTACTTCCCTCATTACCGGATGACGATGCTGATGATGATGAAGATGATCCATTACTGGATGCACCACCTTTGGATGCAGAGGCATAATTCAAAAAAAATTTTTTTTATTTATTACTTTAAAATCTAGTCGCATTAAACTAAGGCTTTCAGTGTTTGATGCGGACCTAAACGCGTGATTACGCTTTTAGAACCTGCGCTTAAAGTTAACAATATTAAAGCATGGGCGAGATGTACTTTTGAACATGAAAAATAACACAAAAAACTATCAAAAAAGATTTATTTAAAATATCAATCAAAATTTAGAAAAAAAAAAGAAAAATTCAATTCCAATAACATAAACTAAAACTATTATTATTCATTTAAAAAAACAATTAAAATTCAAAAATAAAAATTAAATAATTTCTAATAGTTATTGTTTAAAAATTCACAAATATTTTTCTCATGATTTTTAACCCATTTTATATTTGATTTTATTTGATCTAGTGCATACTCTACAGAATTGGAAGCTGCGCCTGCTCCATTTGATAAAATTTCGCTTATTTTCTTTAGTGCTTCTTGACTATTAGTTCCAACAGCCAAACTTTCAATTATACAACTCATTATAAACGCATCATGTGAATTCCTTAATTAAATTAAATTTTTTAATTATTAAAATAAATAAACAAAATTTTAAATTGTACATTTCAAGCAGTTTTTTCCAATTTTTGATCACAAACTCATGGTAAACACTTCTCGAAATGGGCGTTAGAGTGAAATATGTGTAGATGCGTCTTATGTCTGATTTACGAATTATATTTTGATTTTCGTCAATTGTCAATTCTAATAGCCTTTGAAATAAATTTTTATTTTTTATAAAAAAAAAAAAATTAAAATTTTAAAAAAGTACATTTTTAACACCCAAGTTTCTCTATTGCAAGCCAAAGCCTGAAAAATAATATTCTGCTCGGCTGGTATTGAATTCATAGTTTTATTAAACAATTCAAGCCAGTTTTTATTTGTTCCATATTTAATGCCCGAACAGTAAACAGCTTCAACTACATGTTTTTCCGGTTGTCTTTGAAAAAATTAAATTTTTTCTTAAAATAAATTTAAATTTTATTTAGCTACCTAATTCCATTCATGTACTCTTCAAAAGTAGATCTGGCTTTTTTGACCGCATCCTCAATTTCAAAATAGGAAGCGTATTTAATAACATGATTTCTTAGCAGACGCTGCATAAAAGTTCCATCATCTTTCCATCCAAGTGTTTTATAAATATCATTTATTTGTTTTGCACAATAACTCTAAAGAAAATAAAAAAAAATGTCTAAAAATTAATTTAATTTTTTGTTGTTGTATTACTTGAAAAAGACCATAACAAGAACTTGAGGATAGCATATTATCAAGATAAGTAATTGATTTGAAAAATGATTTCCAAGGAACAAACTCTGTCTCTTTGCTTAGATATGAAGACAAATCAAGTGCAAGAGAGTAATCAATTGTGCCAACTCTTAAGAAACAAATTTTATTATTATTTTAAATGTTTTTTAATTTTAGAAGGTCAAAAACCTAGCCAAAGTAAACGAGTCAAAAATTAAAGCAGCTCGTTCCGTAGGCGTAAAAACAAAATGATCTATTTTTAATTGTTTTATTAAAAGATTCCAATTATTTTTGTCATAATTTATTCTGTAATATCCCATAAAGTCCAAATTTCCCAATATCCATTTACTTTTACTTGTTGGCACAACTATTTCGTTGTCTGTCAAATTGAGCCAAATTGTATGCTTTTCAGTTGGATCAGAGTCAAATTTGTATGTGAATGGAATAACCCATTTGTAGTTTTTTTTCACTTTGGGCTCAGACAACAAAAAGTATTCCTGATGAAGTTTGTATTTTACAGTTGATTGATTTCTATTTTCAATTCTAGTCACATAGACTATTGGATATCCTTCTTGCGTGATCCAATTTGTCATTATTTCTGATATATTATATTTGTAATCAACTGTCTAAAATTTTAAAATTTAAAAAAAAATACATCAATAAAATATTTAAATTTAAATTTTAATCATTTTAGCTATTTGAATTGATGATAAACTTAAATTGGCTTGTTTTTTTTAAAACAAATTTAATGTCATATTAAATGTGAATTTTAAACAGTTATAATTACTATTGTCTCGACAATTACAGTAATTATTATTTTCTAGTCATAATTTTTCCTTTATAATTGGGAGATTCCAATTTTACAATAAAAGTTTATCACACTACTTAGCCTTTCACTTATTTGGTCTCTCAACTCAACAAAATACGGTTACTACAATTAAAATTCTTTAAGTTTTTAATATAATTTTGATGTAAATAAAAAAATTATCAAATTGTTTATATTTTTATCTTTAAAAATAAAAAAAAATTTAAGCAATATTTTCTCAGCAAAGTTTATTTTAAAATTTTTTATTTCAAAAATTTTAGTAAAAAAGATAAATTTTATTTTTATTTTTAAATTTAATTAATTAACTAAATTAAGCTAATTATTTTTCTTTTTTTTTATTAATATTTATTTTTATTTTAATTTCGGGAAAACTCTTTCGGATAAAGAATGTTTTAATTTTGGCAAATTGAATTTTATGATCAAATTAAAATGCTCAAATTTTTTTTAAATTATTTTAGAATTTAAATTTTTTTTTGCAGAAACACATTTTCAAAGTTAACATTCAATGTTAAACTAAGTATTTTATAACTGCACAAAAAACTCCTGCATGAAGAATTATGTGCAACACTCAGATATGGCTTAACATAGTTTGCCACTCATGACAAAATGTCTCTGCATTAAATTTTATAATTTCAAACTCTCTTAAAATTATTTAAAATATAAATTTTGAACATAAAAATTTTGATCAGAAAATTCAATTTGCCTTAATTATTTGTGTTTGAATTAGGAAATGTATCCAATGTTGAAATAACATGTAAAAACTCAAGTAAAAAGGCGATGTTTCAAATATTTTTAAAGTCTCAAAGGGAAATATTTAAGGTATTTGAAATTAAATTTGTTTTTTTTTTTTGAAAAAATTGAGGGTATTTTTATTTTCAAAAACACATTGAACAAAAATTCTTCCTATTTTGATAAATTAAAATTTTCTAAAATAAAATATATTTAAAAAAATGCAGCAGCCTAATTTCTAAAAACTTTGTTGGATTTTTTTACCCTAAAATTAAATTTATTTTTTTTGAATGCTTGAATGCTAACAATTTACTTTTTAAAATAAACTTAAAAAAATGAACTGAAAAATTTTAATTTAATAATCGATCTTATTAGTGAGTGGGTTGTGAAAAAATTGTTTAAAATTATTTTTTTTTATTAATAGTCTTGGATTTAGTCAGTGTGAAAAAACAATACTTGGAAAAATTTACGGTACCCAACACCAATTTTTAAATAAAAAAAAACGCCTAAACCGTTTAAAACATTAAAATTATTTAAATTAAATAAAAGATAAATTTTAATATCTAAAAAAAAACTCCTTGAATAGATAACCATATTCAAGATGACCATTTGTGTTGATATTTTGATTAAATTAATTAATTACTTTTAACAAAATATATTTTGCTTAATTAAAACTATGGAGAAAAATAATTTTTTTTTTAATTTAAAAAAAAAAACTCCTCCAAAACTCAAGAGATTGCTAAACAAATTTGTGATGAGATGAAGTCCAATTCGACTAATTACAAATGTGACCACACATCAAGCAAAATGAAAAAATCAATTTCAAATCAAGCAAATAAATTTCAATTTATTAATTTTAAACATATTCTCCTATGGACTATTCTTACATCTTTGCTCATTTTTTCGGCATTTAACATTTTTCTATTCATTAAATTATTTCTTAACATTTACAAGCCAACTGTCATACTAATACTTTTAGTATCAATAGCCAAATTTTTTAGCATTAAGATATATCCATTCGATGATTTATATTCAAGAATATCAAATAAAATGGTATAATTACCTCAGAAAATACTTGCCACAATTCGTTCATGTCACAATTGGAAAACATGTATTTATTAATATGATTCTTGAATTAAATTTAAAAAAAAAAAAATTTTTTTTTTGTTTAATTTTCTTTAAATTTTCATAAAAATAAAATATTACTCTAAGAGACTGACGAAATAAGTCATCGCCAATAAAACCTCGTAGCATTCTGAGCACACTGAAGCCTTTTTCGTATGATATTTCATCAAAGTACTGCTGAACTTGTGACGGATCGTCCACATGTGTTGAAACAGGATGTGAAGTTTCTACCGAGTCTTTTTCCATTACATTAAATATGTCATGCACAACCAGAGTCTCCAGCACATTAAACTCCGGCTTTATGTGATCCATGGCTAAATACATTAAGCTATTTGCAAATGCTTCATTTAGCCAAACATTGTCCCACCATTTGAACGTAGCCATATTTCCGAACCACTTAAAACAATAATTAAAACAATTGTTAGCAATCAATGAACAGTCTTGTAAATACCGAATGGGATATCTCGTGGCAAATGACCAACACAATAAAGTATTCGTCTTCAAGCAAAGATTTATCTGGATCGAATAAAAGAGCAGATTCTCTAAATCAAATTGTTTAAGTAATAAAAAAAAAATCGAAAAAAATTTTCTCTTTTTTTACCTGTAGAGAACAAGGCCCCAGTTTTCCATTGCTCCAGCATTAAAGTCCGGTGCAGCAAAATGATCTATTTTGAATTTTGTTTAAAAAAAAAAAAACTCTAATTTTTTTCTTGTTTAATTTTACCTGATTTAGTAACAACTTCTTTAATTTGAAAATAATCTTCAAAATAAACATAGGCTTTGGGAATAATGTCCAGTGCATATTGGGTATTATTCACATAGTCATCTCTTGCCCATACTCTAATCTAATAATACACATTGGCTTTCGACCATGCTAATAGTATTTTATTTAGTTTTACTTTTAAATTGTTTGGTCCAGTCGTTGATACAGGCTTAAAGTCAGACACTGTGAACGCAAGCAAATAAGTTGACATAATTGGAGTTATATTGAATATGGTACGAGACCACGTCTCATCCAGCTTAATTTTCATTAATTCTTCCATGTTAGACAAAGCAGTAAATTCTTGAAACAAAAAGGGGAAAATTTTTTTAAATAAAATTTTAACCAAAAAAATTTTTTTTTTTTATTTTTTATTAATTATTGATCATTTTACCTGAATGATGTTCAATGCGTATCAAAAATTTAGCTTTTAAACTTGGCTCGTCAAACGAAGGAAATACTTTTCTAGCTTCCAAAGGCTGCAATTGTGACACAATTATTGTCCTAAAATTGAAAAAAAAAAAAATTTTTTTTTCAATTTTTCAAATAAAAATTTAAATTTAAAATTTTTTTTTTTTTACTTTGTTTCATTATTGCTCACATAGGTGCTGTAATAAATTCCTTTTAAATTGTTTGTTATTGTTGAATTGTAATTTTCAAATGTAATCACATAATCTCGATTAGTCAAAAACCTATGACCATTGTCCAAGCGAAAAATAAAATATGAATAGAAAGAATTGTATGATATGTTTTTAATTTGTAAGCTTTGTCCAATCTGGCCATTGTAAAGTAGTTCATAAACTCTAATGCCACTGAAGTCGTAGACCAAATTTGGATCCGAATGTACAACTGCAAAAGTCATTGATTTCAAACATTTAAATCTAATTGATGTGCTTCCATTGAAAAATTTTTCATAAACATTAATTCTTAAATTGATATCATACAAGTATGGCTTTAGAGTTGGTGGTAGACGAGACTCGTTCCATTGTGCGACCGAGTACTCGTTGTCCAAGTTGTCTAAAGAAACTGAAGCGAGAAGCTTAGATGGCGGACATGGTGTCTTTTTTCCCAATAGAGACGAATTGATCACAGCATTTGAATCGCATATTTTGTAGCGAACTAGACAAAATATTAGACCAATGGTCAACACTATGCACAAAACTGATAGAAACAAAATTAGACGATTTTTATGAGACCTATGTCCCTCTTTGATTCCAACATCGGCTTCATTGGCCACCACTTTTCCATCACCAATTAACTTAACTCTAATTGCTGTGTCCAGATTATTAGACATTTTTTTTTAATTTATCAAATCTTTTGGAAAAATTAATCAATTATCCAACAAGAACAAAAAAAAAAAAAAAAAAGCGAAAATCAAAAAATCTTCATGCATTTCAATTAAATTAATTAAACTAGCTAACAAACAAAAAAATCTCTTTTTATTATGATTTAAATTTTATGGTAATTTTGATGATAAATTGATGCTAGTATTTTTTAAAAAAAAAACATTTGTTTGTTTGTTTTTTTTCCTTTTGATGAATAATGATTATCTTTAATTTTGACTAAAAATACTCTGTCCTGATCTAAGCATGCCAAAAATAAAAAACAAAACAAAAAAAAATAATTATAATAGACATGAGAAAAAAAGTGACTGGCGGCAGCATATAGACTAAATAGTAAAATCCAGGGTATTTTTGAAAGCTCAATAATTATAACCAAAATTATATAATTCCTCTTTTTTTTTTCTTTTTTTTTTTTTTTATTTTAAATTTAATTAATATTTAAAAAGGAAAAATAACATGAACATGCCAATCTCAATTTGAGTTACATCTATTAATATTTTTTTTTCTAAAAGGTATCAATCAATAACTGAAACTGTTCAATCTCTTTTTAAAATGAGAAAAAAATATCTGCTTAATGCCAAAAAATAGTATTAGTAGTTAATAAATCATTATATGATTATGTATAGCTGCCGGTCTTTTAATACGCTCTCAACACATATACATTTGGGTAATTGAGAGGTATGTTTAAATGATTGAGTCTTTTGTTGAAATGGGAAACGCTTTAGAGAAAAAAATAATTTTTTTTTTTGCAAATAAATTTTATTAAATAAAAAGCTCAAATATTCGATTTGAAAAATAAAATTTAATTGTTGCGTAATAATAGTAATTATTCAGGTTATCAAAAAATGTGCTTTATCTCTAGTCGTCTTGCATGATGCTCAGAAATTCATCAAAATCAACTTAAGTGATCCATTTAAAATTAGAATTAATTTTTTATTTAATTTTTAAATTTCAAAATTACTCTCTCCATCGCCGTCTTTGTCAAATTCATTTATCATTGCTCTCAATTCATCGTCACTTGTTTTTTCACCCAGTTCTCTTTCAATAAAAAAAAATTTTATTTTTGAATTAAAAAAAAAAGAAGCTATTGTAAAATTCAAAACTAAATTTTACTAAAATAAAACAAAATTTGTCGCACTTTTTTTACCTAAAATAATTTTTCTGTTGTAAATAAAAGACAAAAAATAAAACATCAATATAAAAGGAATTTAAATTTTTGAATTTAAACAATACCAAAAAAAAACAAATTTATAAAAATACTTAGCAATTTTTCTCAATGTTCTAAAGCTTATTTTTCCACTGGAGTCTTCGGCAAACAGTTTGAATGCTTTGCGAAAATCTTCCTGCGGATCTCGGTCCAAAATAAAATTTTTAGCTTAATAATTTAAAAAAAATTATTATTTTTTTTTCAAAAAAAATTCTTTCTCACAAATTTCATTGAAATCGTCCAAAGTAACTTTGCCAGTGTTGTCTATGTCATAGTCTGACATTAAACGTTGAATGTCTGCTTTTTTCAAATCTAAACCCAATGCACGAAGAGCAACCTTAATTATTTTTACATTAATTAATAGAGTAACATAATAGAAGTTAAATAATGTTTTAAAGTTAAATGAAAGTGATGAGTGGATTTGAAGCCCTAATGGATTTGATGATAGCTGTTGTTTGCTTCTTTAATTATTTAAACAACCAAATGTTTGGCTAGAATTTAAATTTAGATCTTTAGTTTAGATTTTCTTGAGAACAAAAAACAGATAGAAAAAATTAAAAACTAATTAAATATCGATTTGAACATGAAATTTATTTATTTTACTTTTAGTTCATGGTAGTCGATTTTTTCATCATTATCAGTGTCGAACAGTTTGAATGCTTCGTAAATTTCTTGCTTTTCCAGTTCTGTTAGATCTCGTTTTTTCTTTTTTTTTATTTTGTCAAAGTCTATTAGAGCAAAATCAGGACGTCTATTCATTCTATATGTGTCTATGTGTGCGTTAAATAGATAAATTGAAAAAAATAATTTAAAAAAAAAATTTTTATTATAAATTAAATATTCTTATTTGAGTCTTTTGAAGAAAAAAAAATATATTTATTTTTTTTTTTGAATATTTTAGAACAATGCATACGAATTAGTTTAAAATATAATTAAATCGCAAAAATTTCTTTCATTTTTAAAAAGCACCTTTGATTCGGAATTAAGAGAAAATTAAACATTTTACATTTTTAACACAAAAAAAAAATAGAAAAAAAAACAAAATTTTAAAATGTGAGATTTTGTACATTATAGACGAGGTCAATGAATTTAGTTCGTTGCCATGGAAACAAATTATTAGACATATTCCAAATCTGTATCAATTTTGTTTGTCTCAAGAGATTTGACTGCATTTGATGAAGCGTTCACTTGAGATACATTTTGATTCGTCAACATTGTCTTAAATTGTTTCACTAATGAGTATATGCTTGTATTAAATGTTTGAATAATTTGCAATGTTTGGGCCGAAGCGACTTGTGACTTACTACATGTCGAAGTCTGAATTAAATTGGCCGTGTGCTGAAGATTTTTAAATTCATCAATGTTGTTTGAAACCTTAAATTTAAATAATTGTAATAGACAAAAATATTTTTGTTTATAAAAAATTTCATTTATATAATTTTGACAAATTTTTATTTAGTGATTTAAGGACGTTGGTAACTTTATTTATTAAATGTGAGAACTAAAAAATTTCATGTTGAAAATTTTTTGATAAAAGCTCAAATTTAGCATGTCTATTGGTTTTTTTTTAACCAGTGCCAGGGGCAAAATAAAAATGCGTAAAATGCGTAAAATCAAAATTGATATTGTCAGTATTAGCTGATAAATTCTTTTAGTTGAACATCTGTGTTGATTGAAACAATGCAAAATAAACAAAAAAACAACTATGAATTTTATTAAACACAGATTTTATTCTAAAGCTGTTCTAATAGAAAAGAAGACTAATAAAAGTGCTTCTTAGAGGTAGCAATCTTTAAAGTAAAGTACGTGCATTGTCGGCTAGTTCAGTTAGAAAAAAAACAGTTGTAGTCAAAATGTTCGATATAACTGAATAAATAGCTGTTCTAAACAAAAGGTAAAAATTTAATTTTTTGAATAAATTGAACATTTTTGTAATTATATAAAAATATTGTAATTATATAACAAAATTAAGTTAATATTTTATTTTTTAAATTAGAATTTCGAGAAAATTGAAAAGAGTTTTTACTCTCTAAATAGAGTTGGATGAAAACCAAAACTACGAATGAGCCTCTAAATTTAAGCATTCTTATACAAACAGTTCTCTCAATCAATTTTAATATATAATTTAGATAATAAAGGAAAAAAGTTTGAAAAAAAAACTTGTTTCATTTGTATCAGTTGTCAAAAGTAGAAGTATTAACTAAAATAAATTTCACTAAAAACCCTTTCTTATTTTGAATTGACATAATTTCTAAAAATTTTTTTTTTTTTCGATAAAATTTGATAAAAAAAAAATTTTTAATTAATTTTTAAAATGAATAATATTAAAAGTGACAATTATGAAAAAACTTAAATTTATTCTCTAAAATTATTTAGAAAGACAAAACTCTACTTTAATTTACTTTTTTTTATTTTTAACTTTTTACATCACCCTCGCGGTGTTTACTGAAATAAATAATAATAATAATTAAAAGTGACTTTGACTTAGTGACTTATGAACAAGTCTGATGTTAACTAATCTTAATAATTTTTTAAATATGATTAACAAACTGACTTTGTTTACTTAATTGATTATATCAATTTGATCTTTATTGACTTTGTAAAAGAATTTAAAAAATTTGATATAAATTTATAAATATTTTTTTGTTTTCAAAATAACAGTTAATTTGATTTTATTAAAAATAATAATTTTAATTATTAAATAATTATTTATTAAATTAAATAAACAAAGTGTTAATCAGTCGACTACGATAAGGGCAATAGCCTGTTGATTAACCTTGAAATTGAAAATTGAAACCATCGAGGACTGCTATTAGTTTAAAAAAAAAATTCAAATTCTCAATTGTTTAGATCAAGGCCTATTTTTGATATAATTTGATAAGATTAAGATGGCTGTCAGTATATAAATTTAGTAAAAATTACCACAAATTTATATAAAATACCAACAAAAATTATATAATTTATCGTTTTATTTTATTTTCCGAACATATTAAAAATAAAATAATTAATTAAATGTAAACATAACAATCTAGTAAATTGCAACTAAAATCAAATAAAAGCTCAATGTATTTATTTTATTGACATCAAATTAAGTACCCATCTAATTAATAAATAAAGTGAAACTCTATCTCTTTTTTTTATTTTTATTTTCTTACATCAGTAACTTAATTTTTAATTTTTTTCATGTACTACTTCTCTTTCTTAGCAGGCTAATTTTATCAAATAAATAAAAATAAGTGAGTATTATTGTGTCCATTGAACATATTTAAAAAAATACTAGATTACTATCAAAAAAAATTATACAACATTAAAATGTATACAATTTTTTTTGTCATTTTATTAAAACATACCTGTTTTAACTTTCTATTTAATTTTTTTAACTTTTTTTTTTAATTTTATTCTATTTTATTTATTTTTTTTTACTTTTATTTAAAAACGTTTTTTTTTCATTTTTCTAATCTGAAGTAGCAATAGCTCGGTACAGATACACAAATAAATAATAGATTACTATCATCATCAAATTACTCAACATGCAGTCCGTCGATCATACCAAATCAACTGAAAGCGTTTTACTCTATCATCTAAAAGTCAAAAGACGGCTGGTGGAGTTATATGAATTGAAAATATATGTAAGACTTGTAATGCTGTCATGAAGAAAAAAAGAGGTTTTTATTGCCCAAATGGATGTACTAAGAAAAAAAATTAACTAAATATATGAAAAAAAATTTTTTTTTTTGGTATTTTTATTCCAGAGTTGTTTAAAAAAGTTCAATACTTGTTTCGCTACAATAATAACCACCTGGGACGAAAAAAATATCATAAATGATAAAACTAAACTTGTTCTATCTCATCAACAAGTTTAATTTTAAATATGTAAATGCTTGCAATATTAACTTGAAATTATTTTTTCTATGTAATTTCAACATTGAATACATTTTTTAATTCAAACACAAAAAATTAAACCACATATTAGCCTAATTTTTTTTTTAATTTCTATATAAAAAGTGAACAGTTCACTTTTGAGAGAATGTAAACAGCCCAGCCCTATGAATGAACGAAAATCCCTTGCGACGGCGAGTGTTCACTTTTGAGGGATTCTACTGTATGTAGAATTTTTTTTTCCTAAAAAACATAGATAATCAATTAACGTATAATTAAAGCATAGAAAATCAATCAACATAGAAAAATTTTTTATTTTGATAATTAGATTTTTTTTATTTTGGTTACAATATAATAATAGTTTTAAAAAAAATTCTAAATATTAATAATTTTTTAATTTAATAAAATTGTGTGCAATTCCATTAAGGTGTTCAAGAATATTTCTGCTATAACCATCGACTAGTCTCTCAACGTTATTTTCATATTCAAGTTCTTAAAAAAGGTGAGACTATGCTACTTTATTCTAAAGCTAGATGATTCATATTTAATTCAAATAATTTTAAAGAACAATTTTCTACAATTAAAAAGCTAAAATATTTTGTCTTTTCTATGTTTTATATTCTTCTATGTTTTGATTCATTCCCGTAAACACATAATTTTTTTTGCAATTCATTTTAATTTATGTAATGTACCAATTCAAGCTTTACATTCCAAAATAAAAAGAGGTCGTATTCCAAAAGCAAAAGAAGCTTTGGTGCGACAATAATTTTTTTTTGCTTTTTATAATTTTTTATATAATTTTTTTTTAAAAATAAATTTTTTTGTCTCAAACTTTGTTACACAGTTAGCCACTAATAAAAATAAAAAAAAAAACTATATTTTTTTGTCTTATTAATTATCTATTTTGTTGTTTTTATATTTTTTTTTGTTACACGAGTTAGCTTTTTTGATATACAATAAATCCTAGCCAATTTTTTATTTCAATTTGTCAACATGAAAACCTGAAACATTAATTTAAAAAGAGAAAAAAAAAAAAATTTTTTTTCTTGTCAAAAATTAAAAATCTGTCTTGGAAAATTAAAAAAAAAAAAAAATTACCTGATCATAAATAAGATCTAATATGAACATATTTTGCTTAAATTCGTATAAAATCGATTCAATTTTTTCGCTAGTAAAATTTTTCTGATTTGAATTTGGCGAGCTTTGAGAATTGTTAAACGAACTAGCGGTCGAATTTAGAATAATATTATTTGAATGAGACGAAGCCAAGCTAGCGAACGTAATTGGCTTTTTCAACGAGCTGTAATTGTGAGACGACGAACTAAGCTTGTGAGTGTTTTGAGTGTTGTGAGAATTGGACAATTGTTGTTGGCAAAAGTCGGCCGATCTATTCAAAATTTGTGCAGGCTTCGGTGCCGGTAGCATACCTTTGCCTACACTATTCACCGAGGACACAAGACCATTATTTTTTTTGTTTATTTCACACTCTTGATCCTGATCTAATTGAACAGTTTGTTCGTAAATAGAACAACTAGAGCTTGACGACGAGGAAAGAGAGGACTCGCGCAAATTGCTCTCCTCGTTTTGGGACGACGTAGACGAAGACGAACTTGAGCTCGACAACATTTCGATTTTTTTTGGCGACAGTTCGAAATTAGCCGATTTGGCCAGAGATCTGGGTGCTTGAGGCGGCAAGTTTGATCCAGGCGTATTAAGCAAACTTAGACCAACCGAATTAGATATATTTTGTATGGAAGTAGACAATTTTCTCAAATGCTTATTTTGCTCAATGAAAGTAGTGGCTGGCGCTGGTGGCCGATGACTGTTTGTCGCAATAATTGGCTCGTTTGTTCTCTCGGCCGAACGTTGTTTTATTTGACGCAACGTTTTGGTCGGCATTGGTGCGCTTTTTTTGCTCAAATTTTGTCTTGAACTTGCCAACGATACCATAGACAAGGCTTTTTTCAAATTTAGATTGTCGTCTTCCTGAATACGATCGGGTCGTTGTGGCGACGACTTGGCCGAATTGCATTTTGTTTTCATAGCCGAATTTATGCTCGATCGGCTATCATTGCTTAACGAGCTTACCGACGGCGAACGTCTAACCGATTTGCTTCTAAGCTTGTTTAACGACGACTCTGTATGAGTGCATAGGGTTTTTTTTTCAAACTGTCTATTTTTAACCAATTCCAAACTGTCTATTTCACATGTTTCGTCTATTTGTTTAACAGCTAAATTTATTGTAACTGGTGTTTCGTTTTGATGCTGTTGCTGCTGCTGTTGCTGCTGTTGTTGTTGTTGTTGTTTCATTAAATATCTAGCCGATAGTGATTGTCGACGTAGAAGAGTGTCCGTGTCGGTTTTTGTCAATGGTGTTTGCTTGAGTATGCTGTCAGGCGATTGATTTAGTATTTTTGAAAAATCTGAATTAAATTCTAAATTTAATGCAAATGACGACGGTGATGAAGAGCAAACGTTTGATTCGTTTCGTCTAAATGTTAAATTATTGCCAATGCCGCTACTAGTAGTACATAAAGTTGACGATAAACGATTAGCTTGAAAATTAGTCTCTTCGGCAATGGTGTCGTCTTGAATGGGCCATTGCATACGCTTATCGCTTATTGTACACTCTATGTTTACTTGTTTAAAATAGTCTTTGTCAATACACGGACTTGGAAATTGAATATCGTCTGTTGTTGCATTTGTTGACGTTATGTTAAGCGAAGCATCCGATTCGGACATGACAGCAAATGACGTGTCAATTACGGGCGGTCCCCATACGGCACGACTTCGTCTAGTTGGCTGATCAACACCACTACTAACACTAATATTACAACTAGTGCTAGTGTTAGTGCTAGTGCTTGAACTAGTAAAAAATGTGTTCGATAGACTTTTTGAGTTTATGCTGTACGAATTGGCAGCAGTTGATGTTATGTTGTTTAGCTTTGATTTTGCCCAGGCTGGCAATTGATCGTTTTGATCAAATATTGTTTCAATATTTATTTGATTGTTTGTTTTTGTATGCGATTGGTATTGATTGTGGGCTAAATATTGACAATTTGTCGAAGACAAATTTGTGGTCATCATGCTACGACGATTGGCGTTGTTTATCAAAGTGTTCAATCGCCAAACAAAAACACATCCATCGCCACTTACTGTTATCAAGTGTTGATTGTCCGAAGTAAATTTAAGATCGGCTACGACCTCCGAATGACCGTAAATGTAGCCGACACACTCGCACGTACTCAAATCCCATATATACACGCACTTGTCCGTGCAACTAACAGCAACCAAATTGCCGGTTCGATCGGTGTCCATTTTGATCAAGTGGCCGTCTTCGTTAAGCGAGCCGCGAAATTGACGCACTCGTTTGCCGTCCTTGATCGAATAGGTGCGTATCATACGATCCTGTGATATTGTGTTTATGCACGCGTTCGAATTGTCCACATTTAAATCGTAAAATGTTTGCTTTTCAACTGCGTAACTACTGCGCTGAAATTGATTTGACTCATTGGTCAATGTGCGCACCATTATAGATTTATCATTGCCACAACTAATCAAGTACAATTGTTTGTCTAATTGATTGTAGCAAAAGCGCACTGCCGATATGCTTGACGAATGATCGTCAATTGTTTGTATGGGAGTGTATGTTGAACTAGTTGCATCAAATATATGTATTAGTCTATCACGACTGGACGAGGCTAATAAAAGCTTGCCGCATTCGATTTGCGAATACTGCAAGCACATTATTTCGCAATCGTGCGCTTCAATTGTGCCTATCATGTCCAATGTGTTCAAGTCGAATAGTTTTATATTTCCGTTGCGATCACCACTGGCCAAATGATCGCCAAACGGACTTATTTTCAAGCATCGTGCGCCCATTTTCATGCTAGATGTTGTCTCACCATTAGTCAGTGCATTTATATTATTAATTGATCCCATTGGCACGCCACTCACTTGTTGTAAATTGTTATTTGAAAATACAGCACTATCTACCACACTGGCGTCTGATCCTGATGACGACGACGACGAAGATGACGAACCGGCCAACGATTGATCAATGTCGCACAAAGCCGACAAATCATTGTCTATATAGATTATTTTCAGCAATTCTTTGCTGTATATATTCAAATTTAGTTTTGATCGATTGGCACAATTGTTCGACACAGACGACCATATACGCAATGTATTATCAGTTGAACATGTAACAAACGAATTCAATGGCAAATTTGTGTTTGCGTCATTTGTGTATATGTCCAACGAGGAACAACACGAACTGTGAAATAAATGCGAGTCAATTTTTTTCACTTTGCTCAAATCACTTATGTCCCATGTGTACATTGAATGATCATTGTAAATAGCTGTCAATAGGCTTGTGTGTCTATTGTACGATAGAGCCACACAATCCGGATATTTTAGGTCCAGATTGGCTACTGTTTCGATCACGTGACTTGTGTCTTTGCCTTGGCTAACGTCTACGCCCAAATAGTGCGGACGTGGCAAACACGATAGAAATTCTAAATTTTTCTGCTTAAATATGTGTATATCGCCATTGCTGCAACCGACAAACAGAGTGTAATTGTCCGCATATACACAATAGGCGTTTTCGTTTCGCAGATCAATGGCACGCGACAAATACCGGTTTTCGTTGAATTCACACAATATGCCATTGCTAGTTAGAGCAAATGTCAAATGAGCACTATCGTCACTGCCACACACAACATCACAAAAATAGTAGTTTTTGTACTCGCCCAAAATGGCCGCTCGACCCTTTAGTGGCACTGTTTCCATCAATGACGACGTAGTCAAGTACCAAAATTTAACATGTCTATTGCCCACTGTGACAAAATAGGAGCCGTCGCGCGAAAACGACATACCTTTTACTTTGCATGATATTTTGTTCGATGCTGCTTTAAATTTTGACTTTAAATTCCAAACGTTTACAACCATGTCGTGTTGAGATCCGATCGATACGAGAAGATTTGAGTTCAAATTTGGCGAAAAATATACACACTCAATGGAGAATTTATGGCCGGCAAATTCGCCTATTTGACACTTGTCCCTTACGTCCCACACACGCACTCTCGGATCATGACCGCTCTCGCCCGTTGCAATCAATCGACCGTCTGCCGAAAAGCCAATTGTAGTCAATGTCTTACGAGCCGAGCTTATTATAAAATCGTTGTTGCATTGCTTGCCCGGATAGTACAACACTATGACACATCCGGCCAAATAGGCTATTGTTCCGTCGATGCTTTGCGCTAAACGACTATTCGATGTGCTAGTTAGTCCGTAAACACGTTCCAAAGTAACTCGTTCGTCTAATGGAACGCTTGTTTTGTTCGCGCGACGCTTCAGTGTTTGCAAAATGATCGGATTAGCACCGCCATTATTTACATTCGTTGAGTTTGTTGTTTGATGTGACATTTGTTTGTTATTCTTTCACATTTATGATAATTTAATTTTTCTCTGTATCTATGTTTTAAATTAGTAAAAAAATTTTAAAAAAAATTTTTTTTTCTTTAATTAAATTTTAAAATTAAATTTAAAAAATATTTTTTTTTTGTTTTTAGATAAAAACATTTTAATCGTTCAAATCACACAAGTTAATTATGAGAAAAATATTTAGAATAATATAAATCGATTCCATATTTATTGTTTAACTCAAATGTGTGAAATATTTAGCTAACTTATTCTAATTTTTTTTTAATAAACGTGTATACAATACACAATAGAAAAAAAAACAAAAAACAAAAAGATAGAAATAGTTTGAACTTTAGTAAAAAATACATGCAGTGGCTATCATTTAAGGTATTGTTTTTTTTGTTGTCTTTTATATCAAACATTAGTGTTCTAGATTTAAAACTCTAACCGGACCTAGTCCAACAATTTAAATAATCTTCCTACCATATCTCAATTTGTAAAAACATATTTTAATATATCTTTTGAAAAAATATAATTGATTTCTTACTTATTTTTACAAAAATCACAATTTTAAAAAACAAAATTTTATTCAATTTAAATAAACACGCCTAACCTAATTATCATTTTGTCCATATCACTGGATTTCTTAGCTAGCTGAATCATCAGTGTTTCTGTTAATATGAAGTATAAATAGCTGCTCTAAAATGTCTAAGATTTCGAAATGACAAGTCTTACTTACAGCACTAATCAGAACATTGCACTAATATTTTAAATTTTATAATTTACGATATGTCTGTCAATTCTTACTTTATATTTTAATAACAATTATTGTACAATTAGATTTAATTCTCAAATCAATAATTTTTAATCAATAAAACGTTTGAAACTCAATTACATTTAGAATATTATACATACAATAGACAGAATTTCTAAAATAAACTAACAGTTTTAGTTAACAATAACTCTTTTCATTGTAGCTCATTAATTGATACAAGTATTAACGCTCTTTTTGTTAGCAAAAAAAAATAATGCGATATAAACGATACAATCGTAAAAAAGGTCCAAAAATTACTATCGAGTTGAATTAATGTTATTCTATGCTTGGCAAAATGAAAAAAGTGAAGTATTTTAACATGCATGAAAAATAAATATCAAATATTGAGTTTATTTTTTTTACTATCTAATAAAAAATTTGAAAATATATTATTTCTTTCTTAGATACTAGTTTAAAGTTTAAAGAAAATGAAAAACTGTGTGAATAAAATTTAAACGAAACAACTGACTAAATAGTACAATTCCGGTTTAAAATCTTGAATTTAACCCGCTCTTATGTAACCATGCTAATATAATCAAAAACAATTAGATTAAAGCTAAACTTTTCGAACTCTTATATTATCCAAAATAACTCTTTTATCATTCTCCTCAAAAACATTGTTAGCACAATTTTAGTTTCTTTTAAGTTAAAAATACTTGATTTAACACAACTAAAATTTTAATACGCTTTACTGGGTCAATTGTATTTGAAAAAAAAATAAAAACAAAAATATTTCTCAATTTTCCTAATTATTTAAACATTACATTATTCAGATATTGTTTCAAAGCAAAAAAAAATTTTTTTCTATTCTAATTCAAATTTAATTTTGGTCTACGATTTCCAAAAATTGCCAGTAGCTTTTTTAAATT
This sequence comes from Brachionus sp. 'Tiscar', assembly GCA_006352455.1. NCBI lineage: Eukaryota > Metazoa > Rotifera > Eurotatoria > Ploima > Brachionidae > Brachionus > Brachionus sp. 'Tiscar'. The sequence continues at coordinate 11,431 of VANL01000523.1, read as the reverse complement.
ATTTTAATAATTTATTATAGTGGTTTTAATTAGCGTCCTTTGATAATTTAGCCAACAAAAACCACCTACCTGCTCAAAACAGTGATCATTTATTAACATTCTTAACTTTTAGTCTAGGTCTTTCTTTAATTACTAATGTTTAATCAATTAACAAATTGTTCATGCGTTCATATTTTGTTTCACACCAATTAATGCGAGACAATGCTATCGACCCAATTTTTTCGACCCATTTAATTTACAGGTCAGCTTTTCTTTCTTATGTAAAATAAGAGAAAAATTCCAAATTTAACTGTCTATCAACGCACATTTTTGCTTAGCTATTCATTGCAGTAAATAAATAAATACTACAAAAAGGCATACTCTTCTTTATTTTTAGCAATAAAAATAGAAAAAATTTTTTATTTTTATTTTTATTTAGCGTAAATTTTTCTACTTAATATAAAACAAATATAGCGAGTGTAACTAGTTTTATTTTAGACCTAAACGATTAGCCTTGGCGTTTAGATAAATTAAAACTTCTTGTCTCATTTTAGCATATAAACTACAAGAACTAGTTATTATAACAATATTTTTGCTCAAGCAAATAATAGAAATAAAAAATACAACAAAAAAAAATATAGCTAGAAAACGAAAATAAATAAAAAAATAAACGAAAACTCCTACCACTAACACACACATACCCATATATACGTTTATATATATGTTATATGTATTCTAGATATATTGTAGTACCAAACAAAAAATAAATTCAACAAATGAAAAAAAAATTTGCTGCTTGATGAAGGGCGCCCGGTATTTACCGGTGATGTAATCGTCCAGAATATATCTGATGCGTCTAATAATAATTATGATTTTTTTTTAAAGTAAATTATTATGCTATTAAAATTCTACCTTTTATTGTTCCAAAAAAAAAATTTAATTTTAAAATTAAATTATAATATTTTATGTGACTGAGAATTAAAACGAGAGAGTAAAAGAGAGAGACACACACACAAATGAGAGAGAAAAAGAAAGAAAAAGAGAGAGAGCAATAATTGTGAGATATTTAGGTTATTGGCGACGTATAGTTTAATTGCTCCCAAACGATCAAATTAAATAATTGAGAAAAAATACGCTTAACCTCATGGATTTGACATTTAAGCGATTAAACATTGAACGACAGTCGACCCATTTATTATTTTTCAAATTTCCATCTTTAACTTTTTAATTTGCTGATAATAAAGATAAGATTGCAATTGTTTTCTTTTTTTTGCTAATCGGTATTGAATAGATTTGCATTTTATTCTTATTCAGAACTAACGTTTTAAACTAATCTCTAGACTTATTGTATCTATATGGCTCTTAGGGCACTACTGCGCCAAGAACCAAAATATTTTCTTATTTATTATTCTCTAATCTATTTTGTTTTTTTTTTTCGTCGTCATTAAGTCAAATCATAATTTTTGACCTAAACTGAGACCTAAAAAACAAAAACATATTCTTCAAAAACATAAATAATTAAATAAAGCGCTTAGAATTGCTCTCAATTGATAAAAATATATTTAAAACCCTCGTTTTTTTTTTTTTTTTTGCTTAAATGACAAGCAATTTTATTAGGAATTATAATCCGATGAAATCTTTTTTTAAATAAACTATGTTTAAAAGGTGTTTAAGAAAAAAAAAAGTACAAGCAAAACAAATAAAGCCAAGGCTATTCGTGTTTTATAATCTCAAAATACACTTTTTTTTTTCTCTTCTCCTAACAAAATAAATTCGGTAATCTTTTTTAAAACTATTCACAATAATGCAACAACAACAACGACAACTAAAAAAAAATGAAAATAATTTTCATTTCATTTTACTTGGAAAAAATAAAAATGTTCTTAATTTTTAGGTCATCAAAATTTATCTCATTTAGATTTTGTCAGATTTTATTTTAAATTAAAAGTTTGCTAGACTAAGTTTAATTTCAAAGTTTTCATTTGCTTTTTTGTTTAATTATTATTTGCCGATATGAACAAAAAATAAAAAATACAACAAAATTTTCCAAACGTTTCTATTTAAGTGCTTTGTATTTAGTTTATAAATATATATACGATACAATATACATATATATATATATATATATATATTTCTTTTTTGCTTGTTAGACTAAGAGCAAGTCTAAGAGAGCCAAAAATATATCCTACTATTTTTTTAAATTAAAATCAATGATTTGTAATTTATTATTAATTTTATGAGTTTAGTTTTTGAAACTGCTGCGGGGCCTCTGTGTTAAGATAGATCGGAGCATCTATCGAACAAACGTTCAAAAGACCCACTGAATGCCACTCGTTTTTCTCTATAGCAACTGGAGTATAAAAGGCCTGTTTTTTTTTTTTTTAATTTTTTTATGAATCTAGAACGGAATCTCAATTAATTAAATATTTATAGACTATATATGCTTAAAAAGTTTTTTACTCAGAGCAAGAGAGAGAGAGAGAAAATTAATTCGTTCGGAACTCTTGAGAATTGGCACAATTTTTTTCTTCAAAATTTACCATTTCACAAATTGACAAATATTTATTTTTAGGAAAAATAAAAGAAAAAAAAAGCGTAATTTTAATTTTTATTTTAATTAATTTGCATATGTTATTTGATTAACAAGAAAAAAAGAGAGAGAGAAATATCTATACCATATAGCTTTTAGAAAAATATAACGAGACCTTGAACCAGTTTATCTGGATTTTAAACTACACGATTGTTCTTATCACTCTAAACTAATATAAATCAACACTTAAATTTATGCTTAGATTTGTCTTTAGTCACAAAGTACAAATAATTGATAACTTGATATTGTTCTACAAAAAATTTTGATAAAGTTCTAAATATTTTCGAAATACACAAATATCGATATTTACTTGAACAAACTGAATTTAAAAATAATAAGTTTTTCTAATTTTAACTCAAAAATTTCAAAAATATTTTTATTATTTTAATAAAAAAAAAATTATTTAAATTTAAAAGTCTGCTCGTAAAATAATTAATTTTTGAATCTAATTAAAAATATGAATAATTAACTTTTTTGTTTTTTAAGGAAGGTGAACACCTAAATTAATAGCATCTCCCTCTAAATTGTTCATATAATCATTTCAATTTCAATTTAATTAAATAAATCTTGCATTAAAATAAAAAAATAATATTCAAATTTCAAGGTTATAATCAACACTTCATTTATTTGATTTAAATAAATTACAATTGATTTTTTTTTTGATTAATTTAATTATTAAACAAAAACTTGTATGTAGAAAAACTTATTATGAAAAAAATAAAGTTTGCTAAACAAGCATCATGTCAAAAGATAAAGCAAAACTTTTTGTTTTTTTGTCAACCATGCAAAATGCAATAAATTGGACAGTTTTTGCAGAGCTTTGTTAATTTGTTAGAACAATTTTTTTACAATAAAATAAAATAAGTAAAACGTTTCTTTTTTTTTGTTGCAGTTATTTTTGTGCTAAAATTTAAGATTGACATTAAAATTGTTATTAAATTTCGAAATTTTTAATTTTAAACAAATCATAAATAACAATTTTAGATTTTAAAATAAATAAATTAAAAATTTAAAACAAAAATTTTGAATTAAGAAAAAAAAATCTTACATGAGAAATTGGCATTTGATTGAATATTTTTTATATCTAATCTTTAAAAATTAACGAATCTTCAAATATAGGTGAGCTTAAGCTAACTAGTTTTATTTAAAAACTTGAATTATATGACTTAAAATATTTTTTAAAAAATGTTCTTGATATTATTGATAATTATAGGACAAATTTTGTGCGCATTTGCCAGAGATCCAGTTTGGATAAATCCTCTTAATCCGAACGATCCCGAACGATTGCCTAGTGGAGAAGAGAAAAATGTCTTAATAATTGGTGGTGGTTTAGCAGGTCTAAGTGCTGCATTAGAGTTGGCCGAAAGAGGATATTCAGTTACAATTAAAGAAAAGGATACTCACATTGGTGGCAAATTGTTTTGCAAACCAGTTGAAATTTTAAATCAAACTTTTTACATTGAACATGGTTTTCATGGTAAATTTAGTTTAAATTTAAATTTTGAAGAAAAAAATTTTTATTTTTTTTTTAAATAAAATAAAGCCTGGTTTTATAATTATTACCAGTTTAAAGACATTAGAAAAAGACTTGGAATTGATAAGAATTTCAAAAGATGGGATGCTGTACATTATATATTTCGTAATTATTTGCCTGAAGTTATTTACAGTGAAGGTCCATATCCTTTCAATTTATTGGGCATAATTTCGCGTAGTCCAAATCTAAAACTTTCCGATGGCATTCTATCTATTCTATCGCTTCCTGACATGATTTTTTATGATTTTGATCATATAAATAAAAAATACGACAATCTTACTTTCCATCAATGGGCTACTCAAAAAAAAGTTCCTCAAGATTTTTATGATATTATTTTGAAGCCAGCTTTATCAGTTACTTTAAATGAGCCCGAGACATTTAGTGCTGCTGAAATGTTGGCTTTTATACAAATTTACTTTTTGACAAATTCAGAAGCAGATACACGTGAGGTTGCAAATGTTAATTATTATCAGGCTATTCTTGGACCTTGGAGTGACTATTTGAAAAAGCTTAATGTCAAGTAAAATGAAATTCTTAATTATTTTTTACTTAAATTACAAATTTAATTAAAAGCATTCAGTTTGATAAAGAAGTTGTTAGTATTAAAGTAGATGAAAAAAATTTGAATGTTTATGGTAGTGTGGATAAGAATGGTGAAGATACAGCAGTTTACGATTGGGTTGTAATGGCAGCTGAAGTCGGAGCAGTCAAGAAAATATTCAATAATACTTTAGAATATTATAACAATTCATCTAGTGTTAAAAATGTTCTCTCGAATTGTATACAAAATCACATTGGTCATATGAAAGTATCACCTGATTATAAAGTAGTGAGAGTTTGGTTTGACAAACAATTGAATAGTAGTGCACCGAATATTTTAGAAACACCGGACTTTGCTCCTATAAATTTAGTTGCTCAATATCATTTATTAGAAGAAGAATTTGCTACATGGGCTCAGAAAACAGGAGGCTCAGTAATCGAATTTCATTGTTACACATGGAGCTCTTATTTTAGTTCTAACACAAGTGATGATCAAGTTTGGTCTTTAATTAGTCCTACAGTTAGAGAAATTTATCCGGAAATATTTGATAAAAACTTCAAAGTATTGGACTATAATGTTAACAGCTTTCAAAATTTTGGATCGTTTGAGAAAGGTCTACTTGAATACAGACCATTTGTGAATAGTTTGGTAAAGAATAAGTTGAAAAATATTTATCTAGCTGGAGACTGGATTCGTACTGATTATCCAGTAGCATTGATGGAAAGAGCTGTTTCAACAGGACGTGAGGCTGCTAATCAAATACTTCTACAAAACAGTGTTAGACAAGTTCCTTTACTTGTTGTAAACAAAAAAGGTCCTGGCTTATTTTGATTAAATAATCTAAATCTAGTTAACAGTTAATTGTTATCTTTAAATAAAAAAATTCAAAATTAAATTCAACTTGAAATAATTTTTTTTTTTTTTAATTTCGAAAAAAAGTTAAATTTTACAAGTTTTTATTCAATAGGTCACTTTACTAAAGTTTAATCTAATCAAATTGTCTAGAATAAATGTTTACGCAAAGACATTTTGAATTTCTATTTTGAAATTTAAATTCTAAATGCATTTGAAGAATTAATCGCAAGGGAAAAATAATTAGCATCATTAAAATCCTTGAAAGCTTGAATAAAAGTCAACAAAAAATTCAACTAATTGTAGCTTTATTGTCAAGTAAAATATTACAATTGAAAATAAATAATGAATTCTTTGCGTCTCTTATTTGCATTTGTTAAGTAATTTAGTATTTTTTTCTCTAAAATAACTTAAAAAATAAAATGTCTTAATTGAATAACTTTATATTTATGTTTTTTTTTAATTTATTGTTAGAAAAAAATCTCAAACAAAATTAAGAAATGTGACCTTAAAAATGAATGTAAAACAGAAAAATCAAAAAAATCAAAAAAAAAATTTTAAAAATTTGAAATTTAACTTTTTCTAAAAGCGTCATAATGAATTTAAAAAAAGGTCACATTCTAAAACTTTTGAGAGAAATTAATACAATAGTTTAAGAGAAATCACTCATAAAGAAATTTTTGCTATACTACCGATAAAGCATAAAAAAGACTGCCTTAACTCCAATCGAATTAAACAAAACTGAGAACTGTCCCATAAATTTGTTTAAAATTTCATAGAAAGTGCAAAAATACACCTGCTTTTCTTGCAAATTTTTGCTCCACAAAAAGACTATTTGAAAGAATAATCAGCTTCAAACAACACCATGGTTAACTTTCAGCAGATTCTGACAGATACAACTTTTTGTCTATAAAAGAGGATAACAGATGGGATCGACCAACCAAGCCAGTCAAAGAAAATAAACCACAGGTATATTCAATACCCGTATAGCCGAGAGGTTTGCGTGTTAGTCGTCCAAGCAGATGGTCGAATGTTCGATTCCCGCAAGGGGAGAGAATATCTTATGTCTCTGTAGTACGGGGCGCATGTTTTAAACCCCTTTCATTAAAAAATGGGGGACCAGTTTCGACTGGGGATTTTGATAATTACGGCTTAGATGATCAACTCGATGCAGTGACCTCTGTGTCAGATTGGAGCCTCGGCTCAAAAAGATACTTAGAAAGGAAATGAGCTCCCACCTATGCTTCACAAAAAAAAAATATTCAATACACATTATAATTAATGAAACTGTTTTTTCAATTTTATACGCCTTGCTACCAAATAAAAAATAAACAACTAATAAAAAAATTGCTTTGAACAATTATAGAACTTATTCAATAAATGTCGACTGAATGAATTTTGGCTGCAATAAATGCCTAGAATTCAGAAAACTGGTCAAGTCAATAATCGGTTTGATGAGAAGTTCAGACAAAGTTTTCGTCAAAACAAAACTATTAAATTTTATAACTTTAAAAAAAAAATATACATGTGTAGTTAATAAAATTAAACTGAGTAAAATTTTTTCAAATATTTTATTTAGTTTTGTGTTCCAATGAATTTGAATTTTTGCTCAACTATGCTTTGAATTTTGTAAATAAAATAACATTTTTTTTTAAAAGACTGATTTTTAAATTTCATTCCTTTCTTATAAAGGCCAACTCTCCGCACTAATTCTATCTCTTCTTCTTTGACTTTCAAGTTCGTCCCTATATTTTCAACTTTCTGGCACCACTGGCAATATCAGACGTTCATTAAGCTTTAGATTATATTAAACAAAATTCAAGTAACAGTTTTTTGACCATCTTGAATTATTTTGAAAAAAATAATATTGGACGGGCTGACGGAAAGCCACGTTTTCAAATGTAACTTTGGAATCTATTTGAACGTGTTAAAAACAATATTCCAAGAATCAACAATGATGTTGAAAATTGGCAGTCACGCTTGAAATATGATGCTTGACGAAATCAAACTGTTGTTAAAGTAGTAGAGCTATTTAGCTGTGAACAAAGTTATATGAAATCAAGCTTAGTTAGTTTATTTAATGGTGATGTTATCAAAAAACAAAAAAGCTTTTTTGTTATAAGTTGTTTATTCATAAATAAAGTGGAAAAATTAGTCAATTATTTTTATAGAATTCAATAGATTTATTCTCTATATTTTTTAGTTTTTATAAATTTGAAATTCTGTGTAATTCTTTGAATTTTTTTTTCTACATTTTGAATGTCCCCCGAAAATTGACCAAAATGATAAAATTTTCCAAAATTTTTATCAATTTTTTTCAATTGGTTTTGATTTTGAACTGAATGATGAAATTAATTTGAAATAAGTTTATTATTTTCAACAAAACCCTCAATTATGTGCATTCGTCTCGGCTGCTAATCGAAAAAATTATTTAAATTCAATATTTGTGATTTTTTAATAAAAAAAGATATTAAATTAAAAAAATTAATCATTCATTTTTATGTAATTATTCACCTAATAAACATTCCTATTTCATTTGTTTAAATTAGCTTCTTTCTTTTTCAAATGATAATTTTCAATGTTTACATCATTTCTTGGTGTATCTGGAATTACTAAATTCAAATATTTTCATTTCATCTTTTGCGTTAAAATAATTCTATTTATTAGTTTAAATATACTTTTAATTTTTTCTGTGAAATTTAGAAAAAAAAGCAAATATGCAACTTTCTCTATCCAAGAAAACTGTTAACAATTTTACCCAAACGAAGCTTAATATATGTATAATCATTATTATTTTTTAAACTATGTAATTAGAAAAATTTTTATTTAGCATTTGGAATTCACACTCCGGTTATTTTAATATGTATGTCATTGTATTCTATTGCCATGATAGTAATCGGAGCTTCATACATGGACAAATGTTTTATTCAATCAAAGATCCCCATTTGGCTCATTGTTGCTGGCTCAAGCACAATAGTTCTTTCATTATCTTTTTTTATAGGAATTGCCGTACTTTATAAAGTGTAAAAATTAAAAATTATTATTTATAAAATGATTTCTTGTTTAAAATTTTTAAGAACTGAAAAATTTTTGAGAACAATTTTCTATAATGTAGCATTCTGGTTTTTTATATTGACTCTATTTCAATTTGCATGGTTCATAGCTGGTATCAATTTCTGTTTAAAATTACATAGAATTTTTTTTTTATTTCGGTTCTAAAGGAAACGTATGGGTTTATTCAAAGCATAAAGATGTTGTTTATGATGATCCGGACTCAATTTTATATTGTAACAAAAATCTTTATTAATTCTCCTTTTGGACAATTAATTCTACATACATAATTCTTGTGGTTTGGACTATTCTAAACTGTTGTTTAACGACTAATTATCTTCGTTGTTTAACAAAAAATTACATTCGAGAGTTTTAATTCTCGAAAAAGAAAATAATTGTTTTTAAAATTTAAAAACGTTATTTTTAAATAAATAAAATTTTTATTTTTTTTGTTTTTCAAAAAATGTCTAGTTTTACTTTAATTTGAAGCAGTTCAGGAAAAATAATAGAAAAAATATTTTATATTCAAAAACTTTGAGCTCTCACAAGAATAAGCTTAGGTTACAAGCATTTCAACTAAAACAAAAGTTAAATATAAAATTTTGAATAAGTGACCATTTATCAGTAAAATTATTTTCATCTTGTCTTTTATAATGAAAAAAATATTTTTTTTATTTTTAGATACAGTACAGTTTGTTTATAACGAACACGCTTAAAGTGAAAATTCTTTTTTAACGAAAATAAATTCTTTATTTGGCAGAACAAGAATCTTTTCAATGTAATTTCTTATGGCTATTTCTAATATAATATATAATTTTACTTATTCAATCACCAATTTTACTTTTTATTTCTAATTTTACTTACCTTAAATAAGATTTCTTTTTAATTATAAAAATACTCATTTATTATAAAAATAATTATTTTTTCTAATTTTTCTAATTATATAAAATAAATTAATTAATCAAATTTAAAAAAAAAAAAAACTATTGTTTTACATGCCAAAGCTTGGCTTTTTTCTTTTTCCCTGGCTTAAGCTTTGCCCCTATGATTGAATCTAGTTATTGAATCTATCTCGATTTCAACTAGTTTGACACTTAATGTGGCTATTAAAATGTGCTTACACATATAACTTTTAAAAAATGATTTACATGTACATGATGAAAATTTCCAGCTATTTTTAATTAGCTTTACCATTCGAATGCTGTTAACAAATAAAATAAAAGAATCGAAATCAAGACTTTCAAGTGTATAACAGTTGCTTTCCAAGCATTGTTCATCACATTCTACGAGATCAATAAATCTCTCAAAATTTGCTGAATCTTCTCTACTAATCAAATAACAATCATCATATGCGACGTATTTAATTGATGTCTCTCTCCAATGATTATTGCCAACAAAAGGTTCATTTTGAAATTGTTTAATTGTTTAATAGTCTATCAATCTACCATCAATTCAAATTAATAAGCAAGAAAGTAATCAAATTTAATGGTCGGAAAATATTTTTTGATAGCTTAAAAAAAAAAAGGCATAATCATCTTCAGTTTCACGTGTGCAAATCGCAACCGCTATCGGATGAAAATGTTTTTGAAAATCAAGCACACCAGGGGATCATCAGAATCTTGATCAGTCTCGGAAAAAACTTCTTTTTCAAGTAAATTTTGGTCAGATTGATACTAGTATTTTTCACTAAGTCAAAAATTTCTATGTTCTCCATTATGAATTTTTAAGTCGAAGAAAAAGAAATTTTAGAAATAATTAGAAAAAATAGAATGAATAAGTAAATTTAAGTCGAATAATATTTGTTAGAAAAATTAAGACAAATTAGATTTTGTTAAGTAATTTTAATGATTGAATAAGAAAATTAAGTGAAAAAATAATAAATCGCCATTTCTTATGGAAATAACGAAGTTCGGATATTAGAAAATTCGGTTATTACGAATCACTTTTTAACAAATATTAGTGAATTTCTCTTGGTTTATAACGTATTAGGAAAAAAAATATTTTTGGTTTCTTTGTTTTTGTTTGATTTTAAAGAATAAGTACTAATTTATCTAATTCTAATATAATAAGCCATACATCAAGAAAAAACAGACGACGAAATAATCAATTTATTTAATAAAAAAAACGTACAATCGGACGAAGTCTTGTGAATCAAGTCTAAAGAGTTGTGAAATAAGAGTTGTGCCCACAATATTAACGTCACCTGCTGCAACGGTCGGTTCTTTATCGGCCTCATCCTCTTCCAACTAATCCACAATTCTATCTGGGTTTCTGACTCGTTCTATAATGCCTGCGCTGTCCATTAATTCGAAAAACTCATCGCTTTCTTTGGTCTGCAGCCAGCTCTCAATCTCGTGTCTCTGAATAACGTTTTGATATGGCAAATTCGGCTCAGAAACAATATCAGTAACTTCGACGTTTATTTTTAACTTGTGCCAAGCTCGTTTTAATGTCGTTGTGGGAGTTGACTTCCAAACGGACGCTAAGACAAAGATGACATCCTTTATCGTCTATTTGTTGTAGAATGTTTGAAGTGGATTACTGTCTGGTTGATTTACTAGGTAGGATTGAAAGTACATTTTGAGAACTTCTGCTTTGAAACGCTTTTTTACCGAGGCGATTATTCCTTGGTCTTGTGGCTGAATGATAGATGTTGTGTTTGGAGGAAGCATTACAACCTTTTTATTTTGGTTTTTGGAGACCAGTACATCTGGATGGCAGGCACAATTATCCAGAAGAAGGACAGCTTTAGATTCTTGGCCGATCTCTACAAGATGTTTTTCAACGCTTGGGACAAAAGAGTCATGAAACCAACCACAGTGGTCATCCAGGCGTTTGATATTTTATTTTCATTTAAGCCTAAAGCAAAGGCCGCTGCGCGATC